>APFE030797415.1:64204-105797 GCA_000404065.3 Pinus taeda | reverse complement strand
AAAATAAAATATTAATGTGTATTAATATGAATCTGTGTTAGAATGGTCCAAAAGACATGGATCAAGCCAGATCTAATCTTAGCCGTTGATTAGGGACTTAATCTCGTCCGTTGATATGTCAATAGGAAAAGTATAAGAGGAGGCTTGAGGGTCACTTGGAGAATACACCAGATGATCATTCATTCTATTCTCTAAAGCGGGGTTTGCTAAGAGATAGAATCAGTGATCGGGAGAGCAGCTGAGGGGCATTGAGTACAGAGAAATAGAGAAGGTAGAGATTGTGTTGGGAGAGCAGCGCAACAGCCAAGGAGAGTGACGTAGAGCCAACAAGGGCTCACGCAGGGCCATGTAGAGGCAACCAAGTGCTGTGCAGAGCACTAGAGGGGCCAGCGCAGCTGACGCAGAGGCTCCTAGAGCTGACGTAGGGCCTCCTGGGGCTGACACAGGGCTTGCACTGGGCTAGGAGTGGCTAACGCAGTCCAAATTGTGCAGACGCTAGGGTTGCAGAGCAGTTTGTGCTGAGGAACCACCAGAAGGGTTTTCCAGGGTTTCAGCCAGGAGATTTCCTCAAACTGTGAGATATAGCTGCTAAGGAAATTCTCTATTGAGTAGGCCAGTTTCAACACCTAGATTGTACTCTAATATTGCTTAATAAGAAAACCCGCAGATAGTTGCACAGGTTTTCCCACATTGGGTTTTTTCGTGGACATTGGTCCAAAAATAATGGTGTCATGTGGTGTGTTCTTGTTTCTTTTAGTTGCTGATTTGTAATATGTTGAGCATGCAGTGGTGTTTATTTTCAGTAGTTACTTTGTAAATAACTTGTTAAAGAAAAATAGCGAGTAGGTAGGAATAAATCAACAAAACTACATGAAGGGTTTCTAAATTAAGTAAATTTAGAAACTTCAACATCTATATAAATGGGGCACGAACAAGTAATGTGGTGGTGCCGAAGAAGCCCATGGCGTGGAAATCAATTCTTTGCATGGCGGGAGGCCCATGGCTCTCAATGCTTGCCCTATAAGTGCTATTATGACCCTTTGGAGGGCTTGGATCCCGTATAGGGAGGCCAAGTCCAAGATGAGGGTCCACATGCAATCTTGTATAAGATCCAATGCAGCTCCTCACCTTCCAGTACAATAATCATTAGTGCAATTGAGTAAATAAACTTGCTAATCAGGGGCATAAATGGACACTTCATAGTGGCATGCCCTTCCAAATGGGCTTCGAACATGTACTGGTGTTACCTTCATTGACAAGAGAGGTTAATGAAGGACCCTATTAGGTGGTTTCAATCTCTAAGGGAATGACAGGTCCATG
Source organism: Pinus taeda (assembly GCA_000404065.3). Taxonomy (NCBI): domain Eukaryota; kingdom Viridiplantae; phylum Streptophyta; class Pinopsida; order Pinales; family Pinaceae; genus Pinus; species Pinus taeda. Next base: position 104,477 of record APFE030797415.1, on the reverse strand, counting down.
GTACATCCATCAAATGGCAGGTGTTAGGTGAAATAGTGATGGAATGAAGTGGGGGAAAAAGGAAAGGTTCCAAGCCGCTTGCCATGGTACAAGGGTAGCTATGATGAGGGAGGGCTCGACCTTGAGTGTATGAATGTGGGAGGGAGCAATCGTGGTACATGAGTTACCCCGACCTTTGTTTTTCGACCCTTCTACATGTGCCTTTTGCCTTTTATTGATTTTTCTTCATTTTACTGCTCGGGGCTCAAGGGGATGAGAGCATGATGTGTAAGATATGGCAGCGATTACCCCCTTAAGGTGGGGTAGTTCATTGATCACTAGGGATTGGGTGGGTTCCTGAATGATGAGAGGGGAACTCATAGGGGCCCTAGGAACTAGGGAGATGGCCATAATGATGTGGGGTAGAGCTCATGTTTGGCTTTTACCCACGCTAAATTTTATATTCTCGGCCATCTTTTGCATTTTGTGGTACATTTCCTGTTGTATGTGGCCATATTATGCTTTTACCCTTCTTTTTAGCTACATCAACCTTCGGGGCATCGTTCCAAGCCCGACCCAAGGTGTGGACAAGGAGAAGGGGGGGCTAACACCTTGTGGACCTAATGGACAAATGTGGACCCAGATGGGGAAGATGTGGAAAGGGTTTGTAATGAGCGGAGGGTAGTGAGATATATGTTATCAGGAAGCGGGACTGTTACCCTTCAAACTAGTAGGGGACCTAAAGGGGATCCCTAAAGGGAAAATGCTAGGCCAAGGGCAACAAATGGAGACTTAGCCCACTGTCACCTCAGTTAAGGCTCCCTTCTATTTATGGAGTTTCACAGATGGGAGGAGACTCTATATATATGGATCACTAATGAATCATAAGTTAATGGATATGAGTGACCCAAACTCTTTCCCATAAAAGTTTGAAGGATGGAGCTTGCTTGCTTTCTAAGCAAGGTACTATGTATTTCTAGGGAAATGAAAAGGATTTTGAGGGTTAGGTTTATGGGAATAAGCTTGTAAAGGAGTTCCCCAATCCCTAAAATCCTTGTTAGAATTGGTATCTTGGATGTTTCTTGAAGAATGGTCTTTTGAAGGAGCGGGACCACACGGGGCCAAGTGGACCCAAGTGGATCCGGTCTAGGCTATGAGGAAGGTATGAAGCAACCGATGATATTCTTACCCTTGACAAGGTGGGGGAAAGGATCAAGAGAAGAATTTCACTTGAAGATGTTGTCTTGAACGTATGAGGCACTAGCCTTGGGGATGGCAGGGGAAGTTTTGATCCCAAAGCTAGGGCTTGACCTTTTTCCCAATTCCACCGTCAAAATGGCTTCAAAATTGGAGGAGGACTAGAGGAAAGTCCAACGTAAGAGACCCTAGGGGATCAAATTCTTTTGATGGCTAGCTTGTCGGGAAATTGATGCCCTAGGTGCCCCAATGTGACTAGTCCTAGAAGAATGTGAGAAAATGTGGATTTTAGTGACCACCCTTGATAGATCAATGCCTTAATCTTTGGGAGAATGGATTCTATGTTGAGTAAGAGTAGGATTTCTTGGTTTCCAGTCAAGGAGGCCTCAAGATCACTTCGTTTGCCTTCTAGGTCAAGAAGAAGTAACCTTGTAGCTTTTATACCTCGATGTGCAAGAGAAATGGCTTGCCAAGGTCAAATTTTACCACTTGGATATTTCGCTCCTATTACATGGCCCATACATTGAAGGAAATGCTATTATAGAGACAAATTCTACAATATTAAGGAGTAAATGCATGCAGTAATTATGCCCTAGAACAACGAAAATCCTAGTCCAACATATATGACAAAAGTAAACAAGAATAACATCAAAAGCACGTACTTACATGTAATATAGTATATCCATCCATTCACAATTGATAATAAAGAAGCTACAAGAGAAGATATACAAATATCCGTACATCAAAACTCATCCATAAATCTCCAATTCATCCTTAGAAAAAGTGTGAAAATCTCAAGAGAGATAAGTGATCCAAACCAAAGTGATGAATGAGAAATGAACTCATCTCATTTGTATTTATACACAACTTAGGAGTTTGAATTAGCCTCCCTGGCCTACATAAGCCCCAAAAATAAAATAATGTTCTAATAATTCAACTTTTGGTGAGAAGCCCACCAAACTAGCTCATAAATGATAAATTAAGTCTCGTCAAATAATAATCTATGCATGTCATAGGGCCCTCTAAGAGGTCTAATGAGGTCCATGGGTGCCATAATGAAGTGAAGGACCCTAAAAAGCAGTGGACAGGGGGTTGGCCCCTTCTAATAACATGTGGTGCTCCAAATGACATTTGGGGGCCCAAAAGTGTCCTCATGGGTCTCCAAACAAATTGAAGATTCCTGTAGATCGCTTGCAAGAGCTAAGATGATGGTGTGGGTGATGCCACATCACAGTGCAAGTCTTGGATCATCTGCCAAGTGTATGGTGGAGATTTGGGGCCACAACTAAGCTCAGAGCCACGGATTTCTATTTCCTACTGCACCAGGAGGTCATTCCTAATCCAATGTTGAAACAGTACCCAGAGGTACTTTTTTGATCCACTGAACTTCCAACCCAATTTGCATCAGTAAATACACTCAATTTGATATCCTTACTCCTGGTGTACAAGAGTCCATAATCGACTGTTCCATGTAAATATCTAAGAACATGTTTGGTTGCTGCCCAGTGTGCCCTCTTTGGTTCCACCATGAATTGACTGAGGGTGTTGAAAACGTAACAAATGTATGGCCTGGGATTGACCAGATACATTAGGGACCTTATGAGCTGCCGACATAAGGTGGGATCGACATCTTTGTCTTCTGATGCATCAATTTTCTTCCAGTTGGTAATCATTGGGGTAGCCATGGTTCTACAGTCTTCCATCCTGAATCTCGTTAGAATTTCTGTAGCATATCTCCCTTGCCCAAGGAAGATCTCCCCCTTTTGCTGCCAAACTTCCAACCCCAGGAAATAATGCATTCGTCCCAAATCCTTCATGTCAAATTCTGTGGCTAGATTCTTCTTGCAGTCCCCGATGAGCCTGGATGATCCTGTCAGGAAGAGATCATCCACAGATAATACTAGGATTAGAGGCTCATTCTCTACAACCAAATATTAGACATTTGGATTTGCGTTACTCTTGACAAATCCCATCTTCTGCAAGTGGCCATCAATTCGACCATACCATGCTGTAGGTGTCTGTTTCAGCCCATACAAGGCTTTATTCAATCTGCATATGTGAGACTTCTTCTAGTGTGTCTCAAAGCCTTCTGGCTCTTCAAAGTATACCTGTTAAAATCGGCAACTAGGGCCAAACTCCATGTGGGTCATCTTATTTATGGCAGTTGATATTTTATCTTGGATCCCTCTCATCGAGAGGTGTAGGATTGATCTAAAGATCATTCGATTCCGATAAATATTCATGGAGATATGAATTTATTTGTGTTATGGGACAATTTGTCAAGGTTAGCCAACAACCAAATAACCCCCACATGTGCTCAACATTTTAGTATAAAAAGAGATGACTTGAGAGTCATTTGACACACACTTCACTCTTGATTTCTCTCCACTCGCTTTGAGTTTTAGTGGAAGAGAAATCTGGGAGGATGAAACCCTAGACGCAGGAGGAAAGAAGACTAAACAAGGATGCCCTAGCTGTGGTCCTAAGGGATGCCCTAGCCACAGTCCTAAAGTATGCCCTAACCACAGTCAACAGAAGGTCTTCGCCGTAGCAAAGGAAGATTTGTTTCATGGGTATTTTGGAGGGCCGAAGTGCTATAAGAGAAGCCGAGGTAGCTCCTTTGAGGGTCGAGACAAGGGCAGACTCTTTCAGGACAATGTGGAATTATTCTTAGGCACCCAACTCTTGGTGAAGGGGAGTGTAGGTTGCTGTGGGTAAGTCGCAAGCCCTACAAGCTGTTTGGAGGGCAACGTATGGTGGTTTGAGTGGGTTGTAGTTGGCGACGGAGGTCTGTGGTAGGCCGCAGGGCTAGCCACTCCAAAATAGGGTAGTGTGGAGGTGTTTTGAGGGTTGTCTATGCCCAAAACAACAATGAGGGAAGCCACCACTTCTCCAAGGTTAGGCTGCATCTAAGGAGGGCTGTCTTAGTGACTGATTAGAGGCTAAGCAGTCCTATATACCCTAACCAGTCATTGTCATAACAATAACAAACACATTCCCATAATTGTTGACTTATAGCGGGTACATGGTGTTGCAATGCTTCGTGGTGGATACATAGGACAACAAGTACATGGTGCTGCAATATTTCATGGTGGATACATAGCAGGACAAGTACATGGTGTTACAATGTTTCATGGTGGATACATAGGACATCAAGTACATAGTGCTGCAATGGTTCACGGTGGATACATGGGACAACATGTACATGGTGCTGCAATGTTTCATAGTGGATACATGGGAGAACAAGTACATGGTGCTGCAATATTTCATGGTGGATACAATGGAGGACAAGTACATGGTGCTGCGATGTTTCATGGAGGATACATAGGACATCAAGTACATAGTGCTGCAATAGTTCACGGTGGATACATGGGACAACAAGTACATGGTGCTGCAATGTTTCATGGTGAATTCATGGGAGAACAAGTACATGGTGCTGCAATGTTTTATGGTGGATACATAGGATAACAAGTACATAGTGTTGCAAAGGGTCATGGTGGATACATGGGACAAATAGTACATGGTGCAACAATCATAGTGCAACAATGGTACTTAGGACACCATTGGTACTTGTTGCAGCAATGGCAACATGGTACAACAGTGGTAGCATGGTGCAACAGTGGCACATGGGACAACAGGTGCAACATGGTGCAACATAGTGAGGTGCAACATGGTGCAACATAGTGAGGTGCAACATGATGATGAGGAGCAACACAACGTTAGGTGCAGAAAGGTGATGGATCACCTTGGAGAATCAGTTGAAGCAACTCCTAGAGAATTAGTTGAAGTAGCATGTCTTCAACTGGTTCAACTACCTCATGTATCGTCTTTTTAGAGATGATCTATGCTCTTATTTATATAAGTCAAAGTGTTGACTTCTGTTGTATATGTACTCTCTCTCTCTCTCTGCTAGATTATTGAAGAACATATAAGAAGAATTGATCAAGGGCTTCCCCACATTGGGGTTTGTCACTGGCTAGCGTCACATCTTGTGTCCTCTTGTATTGGCTTGTCTTCTACGATTTATGTTTATGTTCTATTTGCGATTTACTATTATGCTGATGTGATTGCTAATCTGGAAAAGATATTGAGCTAACTGTGAAAATTGAAATAAATTGCTCTAAACATAGAACATACCTAAAATTAACAGGGTATATGAGCTGAGGTGAAGACAAATCCTAAGCAAGAGTGAAAGAGCAATCATCGAAGATAGTTGGGAAAGGACAATAAGATCAATGGATTCCTTATCGCTCTTCAAATTCACCAAGGGTGAAGTCATAATAGAGAATATTATCAGAATGGCGCAACGTAAGCTTCTGATGGCCTACCTAAAGATCACTTCAATGGGAAGGCCAGATCTAAGGGTGGAAGGACAGGCAAATGCCTTGTTTGTAAATTCGACCATTATGCAAAGGAGTGTTCGAATAGTAGGGACACATCTCTTGATGATGATAACAATCATTCCAGGGACATCTTCAATGATCGAAGGAATGACAGGTAATACAGGTCATCAAGGAAATAACTGACTCTTCGGAGAAAGCAAGGAACTCCAGGTATGAAGAATCAAATGTTGTTTCTGATAAGATAAAGAAGCATTATCTTATATTGGCCCTCTCCTTCAAACTCTTTGGGAATCTGGCTTATTGATTGTAGTGCTTCAAGGCACTTCATCGGATAGAAGAGTGCTCTCTAATTTGGTAGAGATGGAAACAATCGTGGGATTATACTTGGAGTCAATGCCACCTATCTCGGTAAGTGTGTAGGGAATGTTACCCCTTAATTGAATGAGGGTAACTCGATTCATTTACAAGAATCTCTTTATGTATTTGATCGCAAGAAGAACCTGGTGTCCATTTCGACAAGGGAAGTCGAAGGTTTCATGGTGGCATTCATCGATGGAAAGGTACATGTTTGAAAATAGAATTTTCAAAGATGCTTTTACTTATGGATTCAGGGTTGGCAATTTGTATCAAGTTGTAGGAAGTCCATTGAGCACCATGTCAGTTGGCATCTCGTCTATAGCACCGAAGGTCTGCTTATTATGAGGTCCTACCTGATGCGAGTCAGATGGTGACAAGGATGCTTGAATTTAGGAAGAGCATGAAGGTACATGTCCGAGATGTACCGAAGGAAAATCTTACAAGGGGACCATTCCCCTCATGTAGCAGGTCCACAGGTTTGGAACAACCTGAGGGGTTCGAGATTCATGATCAGGAATCTCATGTATGCAGGTGAAAGAAAGCCCTCTATGGCTTGAAGCAAAACACCCCGGGCTTAATATGAGAGGATCGATAACTGTCTGATGAATGAGATTCACTAGGAGTGAAGCTGATCCAAACCATTGCTTGAAGGTTGTGGATGATAGACCTCTCATACTAGCACCTTCTGAGGACAACCTCTTTTTGATAGGTGTAGACCCTCTCATTTGCAAAAGTAAGAGGGAGTTGGATTCTGGATTTGGAATGGTGAACTACAAGCCCGTGACTACCTCAATGGAGCTTAACTTTCAGAAGTTATGTGGCAGTGATGTTGGACCAGATTTGGGAAATGTCTTTGAGTTTCATAAACTCATTTACATTGATGTTCTTGGTGAACTTCAGTCCGGATATATGTTTTGCAGTTAGCATGTTGGGCTCATATTTGGTTGAGCCTCATTGATTGGTGCCAAGAATCATTTGAGATATCTTCAGGGCACAATCTCTCATGGATTGAGATACTCTACCAGAAATGTGAAGCTCCATGATTATTCTGATGCTGATTAGGCAGGCATTATGGAAGATCACAAGAGCACTTTTGAGCGCTGATTCTCTTTGGGTTTTGCTTTGATATTCTAGATGAGAAGGAAGCAAAAGTCGGTTGCTATAAGCACCACTGAGACTGAATACATAACTTGAGTATGACCTCGTGTGAAGCTGTCTGGTTGCGGAAGCCCTTCACTGAGCTGTTTGACACATGATGGATAACATCGTGATCTTCTGTGACAACTAGAGGGGGATTCGATTGTTGAGGAATCCTTTGTGTTATGATTGCTCCAAGCATATAGACATCATGTATCACTTTATCTGGGATATGGTACATCGATGAGCAAGAAGGCTCCATCGCATTGGCACTAATATGTGGGTTGCAGACATTTTGTCAAAGCCTCGAGGAAAGGTCAAATTTATGACTTTCTAGAACGACTTGGAGTCGTTGAGAGACCCTCTTACGAGGGGCCTGCATGATGCATGCGTTGAGCTCTAGGAGCTCCGGGGGGCTTGGGGTACTTCTTGGAGTCAAGCAACCGTAGGGCGACTCGCCCTCCCCTAATGGTGCGATGTGTACAGGGTGAATGGTTCAGCCTTCCCCTATGATACCCTGTGGCGACTTATGGATAGGATGTGGTTCTCCTGTCGAGGCATCCTACCCATGCAGTCTGGGACTCATGGGAAGTACCTCTCATTTGGCCAATGAGTAGTGAAATGGGGTTACAGACCATAGTAGTACTATTGATGGACGCATCCTTGTATCTACCGTACCCCCTATGCTAGGATGACCTCCATTGATCTAGGATCAATTAGAACTGATTTTGGGTCAGTAAGAGTCATATAGCTCACTCTCTTTTGGAACTGATCTCGGATCAGTATGAGTGGTTTGAGACACTCTCTTGTGATATTGATCTGGGATCAATGAAACTGAGTTGGGGTTAGTAAGAGTGATATAACTCACTCTCTTTTGGAACTGATCTGGGATTAGTAAGAGTGGTATGACACACTCTCTTCATATGGGATTTACTTCGAGTCAGTAGTGAATGGTATGAGACATTCTCGATCAATTCTTCTTCTTCATGGTTTAGCATAGTAGAGCAATGCAGGGCACTGATGGCAGAGATAGTACAGTCTGGTAGATGGATCAGCGGATGGAGTTTTCCCTATTTGAGAGGGAGTGCTAAAATTGGAAACTAGGGCCAAACTCCATGTGCGTCATCTTATTTATGGCCGCTGATATTTTTCTTGGATCCCTCTCATTGAGATGTGTAGGATTGATCTAAAGATCATCCGATTTCGATAAGTATTCATGGAGATATGAATTTATTTGTGTTATGGGATAATTCGTCAAGGTCGGTCAACAAACAAATAGCCCCCACAGGTGCTCAACGTTTTATTAGTATAAAAAGAGATGACTTGAGAGTCATTTGACACACACTTCACTCTTGATTTGTCTCCCCTCGCTTTGGGTTTTAGTGGAAGAGAATTCTAGGAGGATGAAGCCCTAGCGCAAGAGGAAGGAAGACTAAGCAAGGATGCTCTTGCCGCAGACCTAAATGATGCCCTAGCCGCAGTCCTAACCGCAATCAATTGAAGGTCTTCGTTGCAGCAAAGGAATGTTTGTTTTATGGGTCCTCTGGAGGGTTGAGGTGTTGTAAGGGAGGTCGAGGTAGCTCCTTTGAGGGCCGAGACAAGGGCAGACTGTTTTAGGATTGCGTGGAGGTATTCTTAGGTGCCCAACATTTGGTGCAGGGCAGTGTAGGCTACTGTGGGTAAGTCGCAAGCCCTACAAGCTGTTTGGAGGGCAACATATGTTGGTTTGAGTGGGTTGTAGGTGGCAGCAGATGTCTGTGATAGGCTACGGGCCTAGCCACTCCAAAATAGGGCAGCATGGAGGTGTTTTGAGGGTTGTCTATGCTAGAACAACAATGAGGGAAGCCACCACTTCTCCAAGGGTAGGCCGCACGTAAGGAGGGCTGTCTTGGTGACTGATTATAGGCTAAGCAGTCATATATACCCTAACCAGTCACAGTCATAACAACAACAAATGCATTCCCAGAACTGTTGACTTACAACGGGTACATGGTGCTGCAATGTTTCATGGTGGATACATATGACAACAAGTACATGGTGCTGCAATGTTTCATTGTGGATGCATAGGAGAACAAGGACATAGTGCTACAATGGTTCATGGTGGATAGATGGGACATCAAGTACATGGTGCTGCAATGTTTCATCGTGGATACATGGGAGAACAAGTACATGGTGCTGCTATGTTTCATGGTGGATACATAGGATAGCAAGTACATAGTGTTGCAATGGTTCATGGTGGATACATGGGACAACAAGTACATGGTGTAGCAATAATAGTGCAACAATGGTACTTAGGACACCAATGGTACTTGGCGCAACAACTACATGGTGCACCAATGGCAACATGGTATAGTAGTGGCAACATGGTGCAGCAATGGCACATGGGACAATAGGTGCAACATGGTGCAACATAGTGAGGTGCAGCATGATGATGAGGAGCAACACAATGTTAGGTGTAGCAACGCGATGGATCACCTTGGAGAATCAGTTGAAGCAGCATGTCTTAAACTGAGTTCAGCTACCTCATGTATCATCTTCTTAGAGATGATCTATGCTCTTATTTAGATAAGTCAAAGTGTTGACTTCTATTGTATATGTACTATCTCTCTCTTTCTGTGTTGAACTATTGAAGAACATATAAGAAGAATTGATCAAAGGTTTCCCCACATTGGGGTTTGTCCCTGGCTAGCGCCACATCTTGTGTCCTCTTGTCTTGGCTTGTCTTCTGCGATTTATGTTTATGTTCTATCTGTAATTTACTATTATGTTGATGTGATTGCTAATCTGGAAAAGATATTGAGCTAACTGTGAAAATTGAAATAAATTTCTCTAAGCATAGAACATACCTAAAATTAACAATACCTCTTCTTCTATCACCTCGTTAGAAATGCCGTTTTGACATCCATCTGATGAATCTCCCATCCCATCTGTGCTGCAAGAGATATCGCGATTCTAATAGATGTATAGTTGGCTATCGGGGCAAAGGTCTCTTCGTAGTCAATTCCTTCCTTCTGAGCATACCCCTTAGCCACAAGCCTGGCTTTGTATTTTCTACACTGCTGTCTGCAACATATTTAATCTTGTAGATCCATCTCGAACCTACCCCTGATATGTCATAAGGCCTTGGCACTACCTCCCAGACATTGTTCACGATTATGGAGTTGTATTCCTCTACCATCGGATCCAGCCAAGCCTGATGTTGAGCAGCCTCCTGAAAACTGGCAGGCTCCCCATCTAGAGCTACTAATGCCTGATATCTATTTGGCTATTTTCGCTCCCTCTTATTGTTCCTTGGTGCACCGATGAAATCCTCTGCATGTTGTAGAATCTGACGAAGTTCCTTGCTCATTCTTCCTCTGCGAGCAGGTGCTTTCGTTGGCACCTCTTCCTGTGATTCTTCCCCATCCAAGGAAGAATTCCTTACTTCCGTTGGTTGAAGAGGTTTGACCAATGACTTCTCTTTTGACTGTTCCTCGGAAGGCATTTCTTGAGATTTTCTGAAAGTCTAGTCCTCCATGAACTTCACATCTTTTCGGACTGCTACCTTCCTTTTCCCTAGAAGATAGATTCTGTATACCATAGCGTTCTCGCTATATCCCACTAGATATTCTTTCTCTATAGTTTGATCCAACTTCTTCCTCTTTTCCTCGGGTATGCGACAATATGCTAAGCTCCCAAATATCCTGAAATGACTGACTTCAGGGGTCTTCCTTGTGAAGACTTTCTGTGGAGTAATCTTGCCCAATGCCCGATGAGGAGTTCTATTTTGAACATAGACTACCATGTTGGATGCTTCTGCCCAAAAGAATTTTGTCGTACCCTGATCATACATGGTCCTAGCTGCTTCTACCATAGTCCTGTTCTTCCTTTCTGCTACTCCATTCTGCTTTTTATTTTAAGGAGCTGTCCACTCTCTTCTGATGCCTTCCTTAGTTCAAAAATCAGTGATGTCCTTATCGACATACTCTCCACAATTATCTGAGTGCAAAACTTTTATTTTCTTCCCAGTCAGATTCTCCACCAGAGCTTTGAATTCTTTGAATTGACATAAAACCTTGTCCTTGGTTTTTCAGAAAATAAATCCAAGTTTTCCTTGAGTGGTCAGCAATGAAGGTGATGATGTACTCGACGCCACTAAGAGCTTTAATGGACATAGGTCCGCAGATATTTGAGTGTATCAATCCTAGTACACTCTTGGCCCTGTTTTTACTTCTAGGAAATGCTGATTTAGCATACTTGCCTAGAGCACATCCTCTGCATACATCATCTCGTTCCGTACTAAGATCCGTAACTCCTGTTACAGTGTTCTTGAGAATTCTCAGAGCCCCATGGTGCAAATATCCCATTTTTCTGTGCCATAGTTCATTCAAATCCTTGTCCCCATGATTTCCTATTAGTGCCATTGGTGATTCTAGTTGTAGTGTGTACAACCTGTTACTTTTGATCTCGATCTGCACTTTCTTTTTCCAACTCGCGTGTTTGATGTATACTTTCTCCTTGATGAAGAAAATGTCATAGCCTTTGCCTTGAAGTTGCGACATGAAAAGTAAGTTCATCCCCAATCCTGGTACATGCAGCGCATTGGTAGCATGAAACTCCTCTCTCGTTTCTATTTGAAAAACTATGGTACCCCTCCCTACTAAAGTACACTTTGCCTTGCTCCCCATGGTGATTTGAAAGTTCATCCTCTCCTCCTTATAATCTGAGAGACATTCCCGGATTCCGTCATATGCCAAGAGGCTCCACTGTCTATATAACATACCTTTGATGATGTAGAGCTAGTCACACAAGCCACTTCTTCTTCCAGCCTGGAAGCCAACATAGAGAAATCGAAATTACTGTCTCTTGTGCAATTTTATGAAAATCTGTGCGAGTCTCCTGACGTAGATGCCTCTGCATCATGGTCTTGACTCATAATTGATTTTCCCTTCCTGTCTCTGATTACTTCCTCTGGTACCATGTGAAAATTGTATCACTACAACAACTGATTTATTCTACCTACTTATTTCTTAGTAAGTTATTTAGAAAACCCTTCAGTAAACATTAAAATAAATTCTGCTGCAGATATCACACCATAATATAGAAACAAACACAGGCACAAGAATCAACACATCAACACAGTTATTTTGGACTATTGTCCCTGGAAAAACCCAATGTGAGAAAACCGGTGCAGCAGAGGAGGATTTTATTATTCAACAATTCTTCAGTACAATTGGGTGCCAAACTAGCTTACCCAACCGAGAGAAATTCTCCATCACTTCTCCCAGTCTCAGCGTTAGGCTTGCTGGCCTTTGTGCAGGTCACAGACCCTCTGTGTCAGCTCTTGCATCTCTGCGTTAGCACAGGGCCTCTTTGTGTCACCCACGCAGGCCCTCTAGTGACTGCGCAGTCTGCTGCCTCTACGTCTGCCTGAGAGGCTCTCTGTCTGTCTCTCCAACCTCTGCGTTGGTCTTCTAGTGCTGTTCTCGACTCTCTGTTCCGTACCCGCTGCCTCTTGTTGCTCTCTAGACCACTAGTTCGAATTTTTCAGCTAACCTTGCTCCCAGAAATCGAACTGACTTGTCTCCCTCAATGTGTTCTCCAACTGACCCTCAAGCCCCTTCTTATACTTTTCCTGTTAGTCCTTCAACGACCGAGATTAAATCTGTAATCAACGGCTAAGATTAGATTTGGCTTGATCCATGACTTTTGAAACCTTCTAACCCAGTTTTATATTAATACCCATTAATATTTTATTTCACCTAAGTTTAGACTAAGCAACTCCATTAATTATTTTAATATCTCCCAAACTGCTTAGAATCTACCCAAACCATTTCTGGGTCTTGGACACTTAGGAACTCCATTAATTATTTTAATATCTCCCAAACCGCTTAGAATCTACCCAAACTATTTCTGGGTCTTGGAGATCTCATGTGCTTTAGCCTCCCCACCAATTTTCATGGCTAGAGCACATCCGATGCTATCCCAAATCAACACTGGACTCACACCTCGACTTCCGGCTTTTGCGCTGCCTCAGCGTGGTCCTGCGTGGCCCTGTGTCAACCTCTCTAGCTCTGTGCTGTCACTGCTGGATCTCTCTCTGCCTTCTCTACTGAGTATTCTCTGACTGGGAAAGATCTCCTTTCGGATACTATCCTTGCCCCTCTTTGCAAAAGATCACTATTGAAAATCTCTCCAGCAGTTGCTTTGCTTCAGAAAATCGAACTTCTGATCTCCCCTCTGTGTGTTCTCTAAGTGCTCCTCAAGCCTCTTCTTATATCTTTCTATTGGACAACCAACAACCCAGATTAACTTTTAATCAATGGCTTAGATCATTTTGGATTGATCCTCGTTTTCTTCTAGAAGCTAAACCCACAATTCAGATTAATACTCATTAATTATTTTAATTTCCTAAGTTTAGACTCAGGGTCCCATTAAAAACAATTAATTATTGTAATAAAACAGTTTCTGGGTGGAATTTCCCAAAACGTTTTCTGGGTATTGGAGAATGCATGCGTCTAAGCCTCCATGCGAATTTTTAGACTTAGAGCACAACGGATGCTACTAGATATCATCACTCCCTCTTAGCGAGGAATGTGCTCTAACAATGCACCCTGCTGAAGCATCACTCTATTTTATAACATCTCCTTCTGTGCTGTTGATGTCTGACATCTTGTCCACCAATTGCTGCATCTGTACTATTGCTGGCCCTGCCACTGTCAACACTACATCCGTACTGCAACTCCCTCTCAATTCTACATCTCTGCTGCTGGCACTGCCACTGCCAACTGCATCTGCACTGCAACCTTCTCCAACTGCTGCTGCTATTGCATCAACAGCAGAAAAACATCCCAAATTACTGAACAAGTATTTAGTATGATGCATCTCGTTGTTGGAGTCTGACTGCTGCTAATCTCTATGCTGACCCTATGAAGCCTCTGCGCTGCTGTTGACCTCTGCTCTATGCCAAGTTGCCAACTGCACTGTTGTCAACTCTGCTATGCGCTGCTTAGTCTCTGGCACTACTAGCCACTGCAACTATCACTCCAGCACTCCTCTGCACGAACTGACACTTGTCCATCCTGCTACTACTGATCTAGTCTCCCATAACAGGGAATTGAGTTAAGAGGTGGGCTCCTCAAGGATCCTGTCCATCTGCAGTTCTTTCGAACTACAACTCTAAATCTCCCCACCTCCCTCTTGGAGATGCCTGGGCTGTCATCTTTGCCAACAAAAAAGTAGAATGACCTCCTCTCTCCTATTGCTGCTCAACAAATGAGAATTCAAATTCCCTAGATAGGAATTCTATGAGGAAGAAATTCCCTTAAGTGTCTCTCTTCTTCCTTCTGACGTCTTTCTGCCCAGCAACTGCCTGCAAAAACTGCGTCCCACTAGAAACCTGTCTTCGCTGAAGCTTTTGCTGCGTTGCTTCCTCCGTCACTGACAAATCTCGATCTGGAAATCCTACCTCTGTCAACTTACTTAGAGAGAGATTTACCACGAAAATCTTGCCCTCCTAGCCTGAACTACGTAATCCCTCTGGGAATTCAATTTGTTGCCTATGCAGCACTTTGACTTCCCTTATTCCTTCAGTGCTCGGCTCTTCTGACACTGTTCTCTTGTTTAACCTGCAACTCTGATACCATGTGAAAATTTGGATGCTCAAATTTCTACTGCAGCAACTGATTATGTTTCTTCTATTTGTTAATTACTGATAGTGGGGGTGCTTATTCAAGCATTGCTTGAGGACAAGCAATTTTTGGTGGGGAGGATAGTAATATCCCCAATTTTGATTTTTCATCTGAGGAGGTTAGATGGGATCCTTGGGGTGGTGCTAAGAATAACACAATTGGGAAATTCGGGCATTGGAGGCAATTTTGTTGTGGGAGACATGAGGACTTAGGAGAATAGGAGAAATTACATCCTTAATGGAATGTGGGGACCACAAAAAGGAGGCAATTCGACTGCTAGGGATAATTCTCACTTGTGGAGGAAGAGAGAGAAATAAAGGGGTGAAAATTAGTGGAAAATGGGGTCCACCATGGGAGAGGGGATCAACTTCTATAAATAAGGCAAGGAGGCCTCCATTTGGGATTTTTTGACAATTTTACTTCTGAACGCAAGTTTTCTTGAGTTGTTTAGCCAAGTCAACTAGTGCTGTTTAGCACAAAGGATTTGTAGGCGAAAATTCCAACTCTACTTTCATTGAACTTTGAGTGTCACCCTAAGAGCATTTGGGTGTTGCTTTAGGCAGTTGGGAAGCCAATTTGCAGTCTTTCGATCAGCAAGGGCATGGTTTTTCCAGGGACGCAAAAGCAAAATTCGTGGGGCTGAGGGAGTCAGTGTAGAGGGGTTGTTTTCTTGGAGCTTTTGCAGCGAATTTGCCACGAGTAGATTGGATTTTCATTGGGTGATTTGTAGGGCTGAGGGTGTGGCATTTTGGAGAGCCAAATTGCTCCTATTTGGGCCTACGCAGTTGTTTACTTCCAGCTTCTGTGCAAGTTGAGACTCAGAGTTTGGGGAGCATTTGGAGCTAGGAATCACTTGGTGATTGGGATGAGTAATTCGTTGGAGTTAGGGAGGACTTCATTGAGGGGGATTTGGGCACTTTGGTAGTAGTTCGACTCCTGTAGCTTCTCTGGCAGACTGGTGGAAGCAACACACAGTTTTGGGGTCACCGGTGACTTGTGGATCTAGCCCAAACCATTTCTGAGTTTTTGTGGGTTTGGTGAGAGGAGGCTAGGATTAATTTTGCAAAATTTTATGAGCACTCCCGAGGGTAGAATTCTCCAACCGTAGAAATTGTTGGAGGAGGGTGCAGTTCACTCTAGAACCATTTCCACCACTTGGGTTCGCAAAATATTTTTGGGTTTTGCTGGGTATCTAGTGTGGAGGTCACCCATAGAGTTTCAGCTCATTCCAAGTACTCTCCAGGGTATATATTCTAGTTCCATGCAGCAGCCAACAATAACATTTTTGGGGCAGGGCCCAGTTTTTGATGGAGAACCTTTTCGACACTTGAGCATTGTACTCTCACCGGGGTTTTGCATAGATTGCAACAACAAGCTTAGGTCCTATCTTTCTTAACATGTGATGTACTAAGTTCTCCAAATTAATAAAACGACTCAGTTGTTTGGCGTATTTTCTTGTGTATTTTGATGTGAATTCCTGGAATTTGTTTATTGTTGTTGCTTCCTTGTTTATGTCTGTGTTTTGTGGTAAATTCCAATTTGGAATATTACATTTGATCCTCAAATCTATGCTATTGAGGAGTAAAACAAACTTTTCTCCAATTGACTAGTCAAAATGCGAATTAAAAATAAAGTGGTCAATCCACATGTATAATGATGAAGGTGAAATAACCCCCAAGAGAATAATGTCTCCACCATAGAGGGAGGAAAGTTGAGTAAAGTGTGAATGTGTCCACAAGCCTCAAACATGTGATCCTCAATGCATGGAAGTACAACAATCTAGATCTCCTCCAAGTTTTGCCTTGTGGCCTCCAAGATGAAATCTAGATCTCCTCCAAATGTTGCCTTGTGGCCTCCAAGATGAAATGTTCCCATGGTTCATGAATAAGTTTTCTTCCTAAGGGGCAGTTCCTACAAACCACCATCAAAGATTGTGTGTGAGACTTGCTCAGGTCAAAAGTCTTTCTCAAGGCATGTAAGTTAATCCCTGTAGGGTTTCTCTAATGTGGAAACATAATCCTCAAGAGTGGATGACCCCTCAAAAACAAACCCACGAAGTCATATGTGATGTCTCCAAGGTGGGACCCCTCAAATCATGCCAACATCTTTCCCAATTCAAGGTGTTGAAACAATGTAACTAGGTTTGGTCTTCATAATGGCATGTAATTGTGATTTTATGTAAAAGATGTAAAGAAGATTTTTTTTTTTTATTGTAATGCTTGCATCATGGGTTTCATGAGCAAGAGATTTTATTTTTAGTTAAGGCTCCCATTGTGAGCCCTTAGGGATTTGGTCATCTAGTCATAAAAATCTAAAGAGTCATTGTCATGTAATGAAGGCATGTTACACATTGTAAAGGGTCACATTTGTTTTTGTAATTCACCCTCCAAGACCTTGTCACTAGCCCTCTCCCAAGTCGTCCTACAATGAAAGGATAAATGTAGAAGATGAAGTAAGCCTACTCCAAGGGATCATGTCGAGCTAACTTTCATGGACAAACTACTATATATAGCAATGCTCGGCCTCATTTGGAGGACATCAATTCAGTGAAGCAAGTTTCTAATATCAAGGGCACAAATCATCTTGGAAGGAGCCTCAAAGTCAGCGAGGGAAGAAGGAAGGATATCAAAGCAAAGAGTCATTGTTGTGGATTATTTTAGGGCTAGTTTACCCTCACACACACGAAGGTTGCAGATCCGAAGTTGTCAAGAGGAGGTCGAAAGATTGCAATCATGAAAAGGCGATCTTGTTTGGGTGAAGTCTTCGCTAAAGGAAGCCGAGTTAAAGAGGGAAAAGTCTCTCTCAAGGAGGAGACTATTTGAGAAGCCAAAACAGATCTAGGGTTTCTGTTGTGAAGAAAAAGGTATTGCAGACCTACAAGAAGAGGCTGAAATTTTGAAGGAAGCGAGAAGAGGAAGAGGAAGACAAGCGTTGATCTAAGGGTGAAGAGGA
This sequence comes from Pinus taeda, assembly GCA_000404065.3. Lineage (NCBI taxonomy): Eukaryota > Viridiplantae > Streptophyta > Pinopsida > Pinales > Pinaceae > Pinus > Pinus taeda. The sequence continues at coordinate 86,842 of APFE030797415.1, read as the reverse complement.
GATTTATGACTTGGTCTTGGAAGGGCTCGAGTGTCAAGGGTCTTTGTCATGGTCTTGTTATTCGTCAATTGAAGGTTCTATAACAAGGATTTTTTTGGGTTTTGGCCTTGGGTGATACCCTTATACACTGTGTCTCTTGTCTCTTTTATTGAGAAATCTAGGGCATTAGCATTATATGGTTTCTCTTCTATTAGTGACTATTTGTGAATGCTTTTTCCTTATTTAGATTAGGATCTTCTTCATGTTAGATTATTAATGTTCTTCTTCATCAAACATTAACCAATGCATGAACATAAACAGACGAGAGACACAACATGTACACTATGAGCCAGGGCCAAAACCTCTCACTTTTTGAGAGGAAAACCCACACAAATTCTTCTTAAAGAGATTCCAATTGACGAATACCAAGACCAAGACCCTTGACCTATTTAGTTGCTTCCAAGATCAAAACACTAGCTCTCTTGACTGTCTTCTCCTTCCTCCTTTCAGTTCCTCTTACGCATTGAGATCATCGCCTTTCTAAGCATAATAGGATAGCAACAAACAATTGACACACTTGAGATGGTACTGTACCATATCACTATCTTGTCACCAAGCTGTCCTTACTGCAATATTAGCAAGACACTGTAATTCTTTTCTTAACGACAGCTCCATATCACCAAACCATGGTTTCTATACATCATCTAGCTGTGGTATAGATACCCTCGTTCGAACTCTATCTTTCTGCTGTAGCAATGTGAACTTTTATCCAGAGTTTCGAGGTTTATATTGTCACTATTTACCTGAGATTACCGAGACATATCCGAGCTTCTTTCACTATGGAGATCCAAATTGTATCCTAGAGAAACCTTCACTATCTCTTCTCTTTTTGTCTGAACTGTGTACCGTGATATGACATCCAAATTCCAAAGGGATCCATATTCCCTTGACTACAGTAGTATTCAAACTGTTTACTTCTAGATGTCCACTCGAAGTCGTAAAGATGTCCGAACTTCAGTCTGTCACCTAATCCGAACTACAGAGAGATGTCCGGATACTTCTCTGTTTTGCCCATCCGAAAAACTCAGAGAGGTACGTGAAAATCTTTGTCTTGAGGAATAGGCCGAGGTTGCTATATATTGTGGTTTGTCCGTTATATTAAGCCGATATGAACCATGTGAACCGTTGTGTCTTCATAAGGTAAGCCGATGTGATCTTTTACTTCATCTTTGAAACCGACATGAGGAAGAGAGCTGGTGCTTGTCGTTGGAGAGCTTTTAGACAATCCTATTAACTCAAATACATTTGTTACATGCCCAAGAAGGGCTCTTCATACATAACATAGACTCTTTGACTTTTAATGACCAATCCTAAGGTTTTCAATGGGAGCCATCTAAAAATAAAATCACTTGCTCATGAAACCCATGAAGCAAGGCTTACAATAATAATTTTTTTTTTCATTACATCATTTAGAAAAGTCACAATTACATGTCATTATGAAGACCGAACCTAGATACACTTTTCAAGATCTTTATTGTTCATGAATTGGTAATTGTCTTGATGAAAAGAACATAATAATAACTCAAGAAGAGGAGATTATAATCAAGAAGTAAAAAGACTATCACAAGCGATTATCATAAGTAGAGAAATCACCTATCTATTGATGCCCTAGATTTCTCAACATGGAATCAGAGCTAAGGTGACAAAGTTGAGGAGGGGCATCTAATCAAGGAGACACACAAGGATTGAGTTACAAGAAAGGGAACAAAGCCATCGAAGAATACCAAAGCAAAAATTAAGGATCTACATCATACCGAAACCCTAGATCAAAGAATTCTACTTCAGCAAAAAGTCTTGGAATCATAATCAAGGAGGAAGCAAAAAAAAAAGACCAAAACCCTAGAATCATTTCCGAGATCATCACTCAACCATTATCTAAAGAAGGCTAGATTGAAGAACATTGTCATCATCTTCAAAAGGGTTTGTGAAGCAAGTTCTCTCTCATTAAAGCAAAGCTTTAACCTTTGAAGAACTCCATCAAAGTGATCTCTCTCTTAAAGAGATCAAGGATTACTCTTGTAGAAATAATCTATCATGAAGTAGTCAAGTTAAAGGAGGAAGCAAGTGGAGAAAGAAACACCTACTCAAGTAAGTATATGACTTCATCTGAATCTATCAAAATGTCGTTTTGCAAGGAGAGCAACAAATTAGTTGGAGCTTCAAATTTTCTTGCATGGAAGAAAAGAACAAATCTAAACCTTATTGAGAATGAAGTCATGGATCGCATCAAGGGGTCAATAACCCAACCTCCCAAAGAAGATAGTCAAGCACTTGCTAAATACATTAAAGGGGAAGTGAGGGCCCAAAGGATTCTCATATAATCCATCAAAACTTTCCTCATCCCCTATGTATCAAAATTAAACACCTCAAAAGATATATATGACAAATTGGTAGAGTTGTTTTTCGTAAGTACTGTAGGAGAAGTTATCTCTCTAAGGCATGAAATCTACAAATTGAAGATTTAAAAGGAAGAAGGAATAGCCTCATATTTCATGAGGATTTTAGAAATAGGAGATCAACTTCAAGATCTGGGTGAAATAATCTCTGACAGAGAAATGAGCACTGTAGTATTAAATGAACTACTAGAGGAATGGGGCAACTTCACTTCAAGTATTTATTGGAAGAAAAAAGCCACTCTTTTCCAGGATTTATGGTCATTGTGCAAGATCGAAGAAACCAGGGTGAAGGAAAAATCTGATGTAGGATTAAATGAGCAAAATCAAGCATATTCCACTATGACAAAAAGAAAAGGAAAGTTTGGTAAATTTGGTATTTAGAAGAAAAAGAAGAACATGGCTAAGGTTCAGTGCTATGGATGTCAAGAATATGGGTACTATAGAAGAGATTGTCCTAAAATTAAAAGAGGCAATAACAAGAGAAATAAGGAAGAATCCCATATTACCAAAGAAGTGGAAGAACCTGAGATGAAGAAGCCTAAGAAGGAGGAAGTGAGAGATCTCTACTATCACTGAGATAATCTCCACTGAAAGTACTTTTTAGGCGTGTAAATTATAGCTATATATATAGGAATCATTGTAAATAAGGTAGGATGCATCATATAGAAAATGGCATCATGGTAGAAGCATTAGAAATAAGAGCTTATGACATAGGTAACATGAACGATGTTTGGAACAAAATCTATGGCAGTCAACTGTGTGGGGTATAGCTCTTGGAAACCTCATTGAAAGCTCAAGTGATACTTATGGAAAAAGGAAGAAGTCATCTAGAACAAGGCTCATCATACATCGATCAAAAGGTAACATCTGTAGGATAGGATATGCAAGATCCTCAAGATTCTCTAATGGAATCTTCATTGTAAGGTTCACTGATCATGAGGGGAAGCAAGTGTTTCATTAGGAATTCCAAACTTATGGAATTCATGGGATGATGACATAACAGTGAAGCAGATCAAGGGAATGAAGTTCCTTCATTCAAAGGAAGCTGCTGCGGGAAGTTTGGATGACCCAAAGGAAAGGTGAGGAATGCATGGATCACATATTCACTAGATGAAATCAACAAAATATGTCCTCATATGAAGTATGAGGTGGTTGACTACATGTGAGGAACTTTGATTGGGAGCTCTTGGGAATGAAATGTGTGAAGAAAGGAAGGAAAAGATCGTGTTATATGAAACAATGGTAAAGACAATCAACATCTGAAAGACCAAGAAGATTTGACTATGATATCTCCCAAAAAGATATAAAGGCTCTAATGGAAGTTTGGAAAAGATGGAGACCCTAGATAATACATATCTTTAGGAGATGTGTCAACATGTATGTAGGATATTGATGCCTATAGGAAGATGTCATGCTGAAAGACCAACACAAAGGTAATTTTGATTTAAGTGTTCATTTCTTATTTTTGAACAATATATGGATGGGCTTATGCAAGACAACCAAGGGAAGAGCCGTGGATGTCTTCCAAGAGGACCATGTAGAAGGATGTAAGATCCTTCTGAAGAAGATAGCATGAAGAAGGCAGCATGACATGAAGCAAGGCCAAATGTAGACTGATGGGTCACTTTTTGATGAAAAGAATGATGACATGACTTACTCATGGACGAAAGTGATGGATGGTCTATGCCCTATGCAGAAGTCCCAAAAGAGGAAGTCTCCATGACAAAGAAGAAATTCATGACATCGAAGGAAGGAGCTCTTCAAGCAGCTTGTTGTCTTTACATCTCCACCTGAGGAGTTGCTGTAGGTCCCTAATTAAGAGGGAGCCTGGAAACAAGTTTCTTACTTGAAACAAACTTGGAAATTCCTAAGCCAAGAGGCAGTGTAGGTACATTCCTTCCGTAGGAATGAGTACATTCCTTTATTGGAATAGATATGTCATTCCTAATTAAGAGGGAGTTATAAACACATCATTCTGGTCTTCACTTGGGAGGACAAAATAAAGGATTGGGTAATCATTTGGCATCCGATGCTCTTTGAGGATGAGATAGGGCATCCAAGATAAGAGTAGTCGTAGAGGACCGATAGTCTTTGAGGACTGGGAATCCAACATAAGAATAGTCTTGATGGAACACACCCTGAGAACTTGGGTGGGGTATGTTCTAGGAGAGACAATGATGAGAGTGTTTATAAATCATTGGTCTTGCTAGTATTGAGCTTAGATCTTGTGGAGAGATAGAGCTATAAGTCAAGGCCTTGCTATGTGACAATGCTAGTTGATATGATGTTTTACAGATAGATTACCAATCCGATTCTTCTTATGAGAAATTTTTCAAATGGAGAATGGCCAAGTACGATTATGAATACCTCCCTAGTTAAGAGGGAGTGTTGAAAAAGTGTAACTAGGTTCGGTCTTTACAATGACACGTAATTGTGATTTTATGTAAAAGATGTAAAAAAGAAAATAAAATTATTGTAATGCTTGCATCATGGGCTTCATGAGCAAGAGATTTTATTTTAGTTAAGGTTCCCATTGTGAGCCCTTAGGGATTTGGTCATCTAGTCATAAAAGTCTAAAGAGTCATTGTCATGCAATGAAGGCATGTTACACATTGTAAAGAGTCACATTTGTTTTTGTAATTCACCCTCCAAGACCTTGTCACTAGTCCTCTCTCAAGTCGGCCTACAATGAAAGGATAAAGATAGAAGATGAAGTTGGCCTACTCCAAGGGATCATGTCGGCTTAACTGTCATGGAAAACATGACTATATATAGCAGTGCTCAACCTTATTTGGAGGATATCAATTCAGTGAAGCAAGTCTCTAATATCAAGTGCGGAAATCATCTTGGAAGGAGCCTTAAAGTCAGCGAGGGAAGAAGGAAGGATAGCGAAGGAAAGAGTCACCGTTGTGCACTGTTTTAGAGCTAGTTTGCCCTCACACGTGTGGAGGTTGTCAATAGGAGGTCGAAAGATTGCAATCAGAAAAAGGTGATCTTGGTTGGGTGAAGTCTTCGCTAAAGGAAGCCAAGTTAAAGAGAGAAAAGTCTCTCTCAAGGTGGAGACTATTTGAGAATCCAAAACAGATTTAGGGTTTCTATTGTGAAGAAAAAGGTTTTACAAACCTACAAGATGAGGCCAAAATTCTGAAGGAAACAAGAAGAGAAAGAGGAAGAGCAGCGTTGATCTAAGGGTGAAGAGGAGACTTGTGACTTAGTCTTGGAAGGGCTCTAATTTCAAGGGTCTTTGTCATGATCTTGGTATTTGTCAATTGAAGGTTCTATAAGAAGAATTTGTTTGGGTTTTGCTCTCAAAGAGCGAGAGGTTTTGGCCTTGGCTGATAGCCTATATACTGTGTCTCTTATATTTATTGTTCATGAATTGGTAATTGTCTTGATGAAAAGAACATAATAATAACGCAAGAAGAGAAGATCATAATCAAGAAGTAAAAACACTATCACAAGCAATTATCATATGTAGAGAAATCACCTATCTATTGATGCCCTAGATTTCTCAACACAAGGGAGGCCCATACAAGCCCACACATGTCAAATGGAACCTCAAATGTAATCTCGAATGGACATCCCCTCAAATTGGGTGACCAATGCCTCAAATTATGCAAAGCATGCGAGAAATCCGAAATCTAGAACATGGCATGGCATGAGAAATTCTTGTACATGAAGAATAGCTCAAAATAGTTTTGACCACTGCCTTGGGAATTGTGAAGATGTTCCAAAACCTAAGTGAAGCTAATATCATGCTCAAATGCTAGGTTGCTCCAAAAGGCATTATGTATCATCCCGTGATCAATCAACCTATCATCAAAATTTTATCAATGTCTATGAAACCAAATGAGTACCCCAACTGTCTAAGTCTCTTGTTGATGAAAATCACTAGGGTTGTGAAGAAATTCACTAGGAGTATGCCTGTGCCAAAACAAGGGTAACATCACATGCAACTGCAATTAGAAAATTACAACCTAAAATGCTAAAGGTTAAAAGAAACACAAAATATATAAATCTAACAATACTCGTAGATTCTAGTAGTGCCCATAATTACGTAGACATCAACTTCTCTAAGCAACTAAACGTTTTTATGGACCCCACCAAGGGCCTCACTCTTGCAATTGCTGATGGACAAAAGGTTAAATGATTAGGGATATGTAATAAAATGTTTCTTCAAATACAATACTTGGAACTACAAACATGATTTTATGCTCTCCTACTTGTTGACATGGAGATGTTGCTACTAGGGCATTGAGATTAAGTGATTTCTCTTTGTTAGATAACTGCGTGTGAACTCCTTGTGAATTCTTTTTACTTTCTTAGATTAGGACCTTCTTTTACTTAGATTATTAGTGTTCTTTTTCATCAAACAACTACCAATGCATAAAGAATGTAGGCTATCAGCCAGGGCCAAAATCTCTCCCACTTGAGAAGAAAACCCGAACAAATTCTTCTTGTTATAGAGACTTCAATTGACAAATACCAAGACCATAACCCTTGACCAATTTGCGTTACCAAGACACAAGTTCCCTTTCACTTATTCTCCTTCATGTCCAAGTCAACACTTGGTCCAATTGCTTGCCTTGCTCCGTATCTCGGCTATAATTCAGATCTTCGGCCTCTTGTTTCAGATTTGCAATTCTTGGTCTCTTTAGAAACCCTAGCACGTGGGAAGAACCCTTGATTCCTTCGTATAGGATGGAGACTTCTACTACTATAATTTGGCTTGCACTCTAGACCTGTCCTCTTGTTTGACTTAACCTTCTATAATGATTGATATAGTATTGGCTTCTCTTGCAGCAGATGATCCTTCTCCTCGCACGTGTGATGGGTATTAGCCCTTGAAACAACCCAAACCATTCTTTCTTTTAGTCCTTCCTTCTTCGCTTGGAGAGAGGCTTCCTTCATGTGTATCGCACTTCCTATTGCAATCCTCTTCTTGTTTGAAATTCTGTGTTCTGAAATGAGGCCAAGCTACCTATTTATAGTGGTTGCCCATGATAATAAGTCAACTTGACAGTGAGCTAGGCCGATGTGCCTTTTGGAGAGGTTTTATCACTTTATTTAAGGTTGATTTGCTAGGAGATGCTTGTGTTTGTTGTGGAGGGTCTTTTCACTCTTTAATGACTTATACAAACATGTAACATGCCCAAGAAGGGTCGTCCATAGTACATACATGACATTGACTCAATTCGACTTTATGACCAATCCTAAGGGCTGACAATGAGAGCCTTTACTAAAAATAAAATTCCTTGCTCATGAAATCCATGAGACAAGCATTACAATACTAATTTTATTTATCTTCTTTTACATCAATTACATAAAATCATAATTACACTTGTCATTATGAAGACCGAACCTAGTTACACTTTTAAACATTCCCTCTTAACTAGGGAGATATTCATAATGATACTTGGTCATTTTCAATATGAAGAATTCTCATAAGAAGAGTCAGATTGTTAACCCATCTGTATAGCATCATATCAAGCAGCATTGTCACATAGCAAGGCCTTGACTAATATCTCTATCTCTCTACAAGATCTGAGCTCAATGTCGGAGAGACCAATGATGTATAGACACCCTCATCATTGCCTCTAGCGGATGTTTCCTTTTGATTGATGTAAGATGAGCTTTGACCTGGATGACCTTTCTCCTTTCCAAAAGTGCCACTTATGTTTCAATGAAGTTCCCAAGAGCTATATCCTTTCATAGTTGACTGCCATAGATTCCAATTTTGAACCATCTTTCATGCTTCTCTATGATGATGTTACAAGCTTTTGCTTTCAATGCTTCTATAATGCGATGATGCATCCCATCATTTTTCTTATTGAGTCATGATAGCCATATCTTACAACAGAAGACTTAGGAACTTTGAAAAGAACTTAGGTGAGGAAGACTATCTTAGTCATAGTAGAGATCTCTTACTTCCTCATTCTTGGAGTTCTTCTTTTTAGCGTCCTCCACTTCTTCGGTGAGATGGGCTTCTTCTCTACCTCTTTTGTTATTGTGCATCTTGATCTTAGGAAACTCTCTCCCATATTCTTGATACCCATAACATTGAATCTCTGCCATGTCCCTTTTCTTTTTCTGAGAACCAGACTTCCCAAATTTTCCCTTTCTTCTTGTCATGGTAGCATAAGCTTGATTTTCTCACCTGCTCCCACATCAGATATGGCCTTTAGTCTAGATTCTTCAAACTTGCACGGTGACCATAGATCCTAGAATAGAGTAGCTTCTTTCTTCTTGAAGTAAAGTTACCACACTCCTCCGGTAGTGAATTTAGTACAACTGTAGTCATTTCTCTCTTAGACATGACTTCTCCTAGATCTTGAAGTTGATCCTTGATTTTAGATATCCTCATAAAGTATGAGGCTATTCCATCTTCCCTTGACATCTGTAGCTTGTAGAGTTCTTGCCTTAATGAGATGGCTTCTCCAACAGTACTTACGAAATACAACTCTACCAATTTGTCATAGATTTCTTTTGAAGTTTCGAGTTTTGATACATATGGGATGAGGGGATCCTTGATGGATTCTATGCGAATCCCTTGAGCCCTAGTTTCCCCTTTCATATCCTTTGCAAGTGCTTGAGCATATTCCTTTGCTGGTTGGTGATTGATCCTTTGACATGTTCCATAACCTCCTTTTCAATGCGATTCAAATCTATCCTTTTCTTCCATGCAAAATAGTTTGAAGCCCCAACCAATTTGTTGCTTTCCTTGCAAAAAGACATTTTGACAAATTTAGATGTGGACATAAATATACTTGATAGGATGCTTCTTCTTGCTTCTTCTTTGATGTTGATGATGATATAGAAGATAGAAAACTTCTCCTTGATAAAAGTAGTTTTCTTCGAGAATGATCCTTGATCCCACAGAGAGTGAGATCTCTTTGGATCCTTTGATGGTGATGTCTTTGTTGATGATGATCAATGATGACTTCTTGGTGACGTATTCAATGGTAAGGACCTTGCTTCAACGAGAGAGATCGCTTTAGAATCTTGATGACAACACATTTTGATCTAGATTCCTTTGGATGAATAGTCTTCAAGACACTTCAACTTCAAACTGATTGAGAGCAGATCCCAGGAATGCTTCTAGGGTTTTTACTTTCTTCAAGATGATGATTTGATCTTGATCTTGTAGTGACTCTTCTGGATGAATAAACTTCAAGCTACCTTGATTCGTAGATCTCTTCAACTTGAGTAGATGTAGAGTCTTGGCCTTCTTTTCTTGATGATGATCCAAAGACTTCTTTTGGTGTAGATTTCTTCTTTGATCTAGGGTTTTGACACTTCTTCATAGATCTTGACTTCAAGATGATCTTCTAGATTCGCTTTAATGCCTTCCTCGAGATTTGATCCTTGAGTGTCCCTTGATAAGGTGCCCTTCTTTGACTTTGTTACCTTAGCTCTGATACCATGTTGAGAAATCTAGGGCATTGAGATTAAGTAATTTCTCTTCATTAGATAACTACTTGTGAATGCTTTTTACTTTCTTAGATTATGATGTAATATTCTTAACCTGCAATGAACCTCAAACCCCAGCAAAAACTCCAACCAAATATGTGCAAACGATATAATAACCCAGAAGTGATGAACTAACAGTGGAACAACATATAATAATGTAAACCGGAAATATAAGCAAATACAGGAAATGCAGCGACAAAATGCTAAGCCATTTTATTATACTGAGCAATAAAATGAGTACAAGAGGTGATCAAACAGATGGCACTTCGACTTGAACTAGGCAAGTGAAGAAATACTCTTAGAATGACAAGAATGGCCTCTCTGCGTGGATGCTGCTGCTGCTGCTAGGAAACAAATAATAATTTGGGCCTGCTCCCCTCGTCGAAAAAAGTTGAAACTCTGGATTTGGGCTCTACTCAAGAAACCCAGAAAAACTCAGAAAGCTTTTCGGGTATGGCCGACCCCAAAAGCTGACACAGGCTGAGGCGGATGTGTGTGTTGTTCCCGTATCTTCTTGTGCCTCCCTGTCTTTTCATCGTCCCACTCCATCTCTAGGGTCTTCCAATTCGTCGTGACCTTCCCTAGAGTAATAAGCCACTAGACACCCAGTATCATGTTGGTGTCCGGGATATCGACCACGAAGAAGTGGTCCATCAATGTGTAGGTGCCCATCATCACTAAAAGCTCTGGAACATAACGAGCACACGTCATGGTCTGATGTCCTGGGACCAATACTGAAAACCCATCGAAGCTCTCGGTCTAAATGCCTCTCCGCTCAACCATCTATGCATCGATGAAGTTGTGGGTTGCCACACTGTCAACAAAACTGGTACGCGCTGGCCACGTACTGTCCCTCGTACGCGTAGCGTCAGATACTTGGGAACTCCTGGCAACGCTGCAAGGGCCCTCCGGTGGGTGCAAAAGATGCACCCCCTGGTGGTGGTTGTGGAGGTGGCAAAAGTCCCTGTATGGCATGGCTATATCCTGCCTCCCCATCGTCCTCGTCATCCTCTTCTCCACCGCTCTCGGAGAAGACTTCAATAAAATGTGCTTTGCCAGCAACACATCTATGTCCTGGTGCCCACGGCTCCTGACATGTGAAGCACAACCGCTTCTTCTTTAGCTCCCTCTCAACGTTGTCTTCAATCTATACTCGTCCTGGATTCCCCTTTGGAGGTGGAACCCTCACATCCTTCCCCTTAGACTGGAAAGGCTGTCTTTGGGGATAAGGTGTCTGGGTCCTGGGTAAAACATCTTGTAAGTCCCGGGTTCTGCTGATAGCGTCCTGGAGCGTAGCTGGTCTAATGGATCGGACTAGACCCCGAAGTGGCTCTGCTAACCCCTCAACATACATATAGACCCTCTGTGCCATGGAGAGGTCTGGCACCATCGCGGAGACCCTTAAGAAATCTGCAATGTAGGTCTCTGGGCTCCCTGTCTGTTTGAGCCTTGTCAGCTCAACAAAATGCTGCTCTGGATCCCTCCGTTCAAATCGCTCCATCAGTCTCCTGGTAAACTCGGCATATGTCATCACAGTGGAGTGCCCCAGTGTAACCATCCCATGTAACCACCAATCCTGGGCCTCGCCATCCAAATGCAACGTTGCCACCTTGATGGCCTCTGCCTCTGACATCTGGTTAAGCTAGAAATAAATGTCCAGCTTCTTCACCCAAGACTTTTCCGAACTGTTTGATGAGCCATCAAATGTAGGCAAGTAGAATCTAGTCGCTACACGGTGGGTATCGCCATCATGGTAGTGCCAGTACGCTCTGTGATGGTTGCGGGGTCTGTTATCCCGCTGGAGCTGAACAAATCTCTGAATGAGAGGGCTTCCTTGAACCCCTGCCCATAGGCCTAATACTCTGCAAAATAATCGCTCATATGTCCGGGCTCTGCCTCCTGCTGGGCTACGACCCCCGTGTCTGCTCCTAAGAAAGTGGGCATGGTGGAGCGTGTAGGGGCATGTGAGGCCACCTGCTACGCAGTATCACGCTGCTCTGGCAAGCAATGGGATGCCCCTGATCCCTCACCAATCTAAAAAACTCGTGGGCTCTCACGCTGTTTGGCCTCTACTACTGTGAATCTCTGCCCCATCACCTCAATCTGTCTCGATAGATCCTGCACTGATTTGAGGAGCATATCTGCAAATCTCTTCCTATCCTCGTCTGCCATCTGCTCTGCGTCCACTACTGGCTCTCTCTGTTCTGCGTCTACCACAGGTTCCTCTTGCTCTGCGTCTGCCACAGGAACACAATCTCCCTCTCCGTAGGTATTCTCCAACCTATGTCCAGTGTCTTTGTACCTCCTACCTTTGTAACAAATGTATGGTTTTTCCCTCGGTGTCATAGATTGCCAGCTCCACAGGTTGAGCCAGATCTATGCTCTGTAATATTCCTAACCCAGAATGAACCTCAAACCCCAGCAAAAACTCCAACCAAATATGTGCAAATGATATAATAACCCCGAAGTGATGAACTAACACTGGAACAACATATAATAATGTAAACCGGAAATATAAGCAGATACAAGAAATGCAGCGAGAAAATGCTAAGCCATTTTATTATACTGAGCAATAAAATGAGTGCAAAAGGTGATCAGACAGATGGCACCTTGACTTACACCAGGCAAGTGAAGAAATACTCTTAGAATGACAAGAATGGCCTCTCTGCGTAGATGCTGCTGCGATTGCTAGGAAACAATTAATAATTTGGGCCTGCTCCCCTCGTTGGAAAAAGTTGAAACTCTGGATTCAGGCTCTACTCAAGAAACCCAGGAAAACCCAGAAAGCTTTCCGGGTATGGCCGACCCCCGAAAATAACCCTCCTGAGGATCTGTGCAGTTCCTCCAAGGCTCTGCGCTGCCTATGAAAACCCCTCTAAATCCTGCCTGAAACTCCACCTTGAAACTCTGCCAAAATCCACCAATAGGCAAGGGCTGGTCCCCTGCTCACTCACACAGCATAAATCCTCCTGCAAACCCCAATCTCCAACAACTGCCAGAATGAACTACGTCCCTCTCCCAGTGCTGCACAGTCCTCCAAAACGCTACCAAAACTACTGCTGGAATGCTGATGAAACTACTGTTGAAACACCAAAGGAAATACCTTGCCTGAGCAGGCACTCGAAGTCCCCCGGGGCTAAGGGTGAGATCTCTGAACGGAGACACTTGATGCACTAGACAGTGTTGCAGACTAGCTAAACAGCCAGTGTGCTCAGAAGTCTAACGACTAACTCCAAATGCACATAACTGAATGAATCAAAATGAGGGGGCTCTTGTCTATTTTATAGCCTCGACCTCTCACAATCCCTAGGCTCACCTCGTCCTGCGTGATTCCCCTCTTGCCATGTGTGCTTTTCCTCTTGCTCAATCCCTCCATGTGTCTGCATGGGCCCCATTTCTACGTCCCCCTTTGGCCCCTTAGGCTTCTCTTTAAGTCACAAGGTTGTGCTACCTAGGAAGTGACTTTTTATTCTAAAGTGAGTTATGTTTCCCTGTCCTTACCTTTTATTTACAGATAACTATAGAAGGCAAAAATTGGGCAAAATCGAATATTCCATTTAGCCATAGCTAATTAGGAATATTACATATGATCTTATTTACTTAGATTATTAGTGTTCTTTTTCATCAACGACTACCAATGCATAAACCATAAAGAGACGAGACACAAAATGTAGGTTATCAGCCAGGGCCAAAACCTCTCCCACTTGAGAGTAAAACCCAAACAAATTCTTCCTCTTATAGAGACTTCAATTGACGAATACCAAGACCATGACCCTTGACTTATTTGCCTCTCCAAGACTAAGACACAAGTTCTCTTTCACTGCTTCTCCTCTGTGCCCAAGTCAACACTCGGTCCAATTGCTTACCTTCCTCTGTACATCAACTATACTTCAGATCTTCAACCTCTTGTTTCAGATCTGCAATTCTCGGTCTCTTTAGAAACACTAGCACGTGGGAAGAACCCTTGATTCCTTTGTATAGGATGGAGACTTCTACTATAATTCGACTTGCACTCTAGACTTTTCCTCTTGCTTGACTTGACCTTCTATGATGACTGATATAGTCTCGACTTCTCTTGCAGCAGATAATCCTTCCCCTCGCACGTGTGATGGGTATTAGCCCTTAAAACGACCCAAATCAACTTGTCTTTTAGTCTTTCCTTCTTCGCTTGGAGAGGGGCTTCCTCATCCCTCTTCAAATTCGCCAAGGGTGAAGTCGAAGCAGAGAATATTATTAGAATGGCGCAACGGAAGTTTTTGATGGCCTACCTAAAGATCACTTCAATGGGAAGTCCGAATCTAAGGGAGGAAGAAAAGGCAAATGCCTTGTTTGTAATAAGTTCAGCCATTATGTGAAGGGGTGTTCGAATGGTAGGGACACATCACTTGATGATGATAACAATCATTCTAGGGACATCTTCAATGACCGAAGGAATGAGAGGTAATGCAAGTCATCAAGGAAATAGTCGACTTAGTTTATGAAACAAAGAATATGCATTTTATTAAACAATACAACTGTATTTATAGAAACAAGAAGTTTCTACTAAGAAAATAGAAACAAGAAGTTTCTAGTAAGAAAATAGAAACAAGAAGTTTCCAATAAGAAATTGCTAATAAGATCACAGATGAGCATTAAACACTAAAATAGCATTATTCTAATACCCTGCCTTAATGCTCAATCTATTTACAACACCTATAGACCCTCTGAATTTTACAAACTTATCAGGACCATGGGGCTTGGTGAAGATGTCTGTTTGTTGCTCTGTTCTGGGAACATAAAACAACCAAATGGATCCGTCTTTAACAAGCTGTCGAATGTAGTGACAATGGGTTTCCACATGCTTTGTTCGTTCATGGAAGATTGGATTCTTGGCAAGTTTGAGCACTCCCTGATTATCACAGGGGTGTAGGACCTGCCTGGGAAACATGCATATCCACAAGCATACGTCGAAGCCAAACTGCCTCACAAGAAGCCTTAACTGCTCCCCGATGCTTTGCTTCTGTCGAGGGGAGAGCCACTGCCTGCTGCTTCTTACTAGTCCATGTGACAACACCGGATCATAGACTGAACACATACCCAGCTGTAGATTTACGGTCATCAACCAAACCTGCCAAGTCAGAATCTGTGTAACCACTAAGTGTAGGATCTGAACTTCGAGTGTACAAAAGTCCATAATCAGGAGTGACACTCACATAACGCAGCACACGCTTCGCTGCTATCCAATGATCAGCCTTAGGAGCTGACATGAAGCATTAAATGTAGCTCACTGCAAAACTGATATCAGGTCTAGTGGCAGTAAAGTAAATGAGGCTGCCCACTAATTGTTTGAATAAAGTTTCATCCACAAGTGGTGAGGATGACTGAGCTGAAAGTTTGAGCCCTAGTTCCATAGGAGTTGTGGCAGGTTTGCAATCCTGCATTCTGAACCTGTCCACAAGATTTTTGGCATTCTTGGACTGAGGGAGAAAGATGTTGTTCTCAGTCTGCCTGACTTCAACCCTCAAAGAGTAATGAAGAAGTCCCAAATCTGTCATATCAAAAGTGTTGTACAAATCATGTTTGATCCCATGGATCAAATGTGCTGAACTGCCAGAAATGATAAGGTCATCCACATAGACAACCACAAACAAAATATCATCGCTAGTATGTTTGATGTACAAATTTGCATCAGATGGACTCTGCTAAAAGCCATGATCTGTTAGTTACTTATCAATTTTCATGTACCAAGCCCGAGGGGCTTGCTTCAGACTATAGAGTGCTTTGACTAATCCACAGACGTTCTGTTCTTGATCGACAACCTTGAATCCTGGAGGCTGCGTCATGTAGACTTCTTCCTGTAAGTCACCATTTAGAAAAGCACTCTTTACATCCATCTGATGGACTTTCCAACTGAACTGAGTTGCTAAGGCAAGGACAAGCCGCATGGTACTCATCTTGGCTGTAGGAGCAAAGGTCTCCTCATGGTCTATGCCTTCCTTCTGTGAGAACCCTCGAGCAACAAAACGAGCCTTATACTTGTCGAGGGTTTCGTCAGCTTTGTATTTCACTTTATACACCCATTTGCAGCTAATCGGCTTCTTCCATGCAGGAAGATTAGAAAGGGTCCAAGTGTGATTCTTTTGAAGACTCTGGAATTTAGCTTCCATAGCTTGTTCCCACTCAGGTATACCCGTAGCCTCTGAATAGGTTTGAGGCTCAAAAACACTGTGTAAGTTAGCCATAAGAGCAAAATTTACTGTAGGCTGCTGTTTGCTCTTATTTCTGGAAGTTCTACCTTCAAGGAGCTCATTATCCCGGAGATCACCAATAATTTTAGCCCACCATTTAGGCCAGAGAGTAGAAGAACCAATATCTGGAGGAGGTGGAGGAGGCCCAGGAACAACAGGAGCAGCGAGAGAAGAATTATTTTCCGGAGGGAACTCAGGTAGTGCATCATCAAATACTGACGCTGCATCATCCCTCCCATTAGGTGGACCTATCGGAAGAACACTGGGAGGCTGATCCTCAAAACACTGCTCAGAAAGAGGGGACTGAAAGAACCCTCTGTCTTCATCAAATACTATGTCCCAACTGAAGATAACACGATCAATGTCTAAATCTCTCAGCCTATAGGCCTTGTGGTGATCACTGTACCCTGTCGTCATGAGTTTCTTGCTTTTGGAATCCAACTTAGAGTGCTTAGCAGCTGGAATTCAAACATATGCAACCGATCCAAACACTTTGAGGTGACTGATCTTAGGCTTACGACCAGACCAAACCTCTTCTGGAGTCTTCCCCTTAACAACCTGAGTAGGTGATCGGTTAAGAAGATAGACAGCAGTAAACATTGCTTCAGCCCAAAATTTGTTCGGAACACTCATATGTTGTAACATGGAACGAACCATTTCAACAATCGTACGGGTGCGACGTTCGACAACAATGTTATGTTGAGGAGTGTAGGGTGTAGTTAACTGGCGTTTGATGCCATGGGTATCATAGAAGTTGGAGAAAGCAGAAGAACAAAATTCCCCCCCGTTATCTGTCCTAAGAGTTATGATATTACAACTAGACTTTTTTTCAACTAAGGACTTAAACTTCTGAAAGATATTAAATACATCAGATTTATGTTTTAGAAAGTACACCCACATCTTTCTACTGAAAACATCTGCAATAAACAAAAGATGTTTGTAACCAATAACTGAAGATGTATTCATAGGACCACAAATATCAGCATGAATTAACTTGAGTACCTTAGATGCGTGCCAGGATTCTCCATCCTTGAATGAAGACCAATGTTGCTTGCCAGCTTAATAGGCGCCACACACTCCCAACTGCTGAGTCTGAATATCAGGTAACCCTGACATAAGTCCCTCCCAAGATAGCTGAGAGAGATACTGAATGTTTAGATGCCCATATCTCTAATGCCACAGAGCGCTGATGGGAGAAACATGAGCTGCTAGAGCCACTTCTGGAGAATCACCAATGTTAAGAAGCCTGTATAGACCATGATCCTCTAGGCCAACAGCAACCTTAAGACAAGTTTCCCTATCAATAATGGAGCACTTGTGTGCACTGAACACCACATTGAGTTGAGGAGAGTTCCTCATAATCTCGCTGACAGACAACAGATTAATTTCCATACCAGGAACATAGTACACATTGAGGAAGATAAGTGTGCGACCATCAGACTGGATCTGAACTGTACCTTTGCCAACCACTGTGTACTCCTCACTTCTACCGAATACCATAGAATTACTGAAAGATGAGAAGTCAGTAAACCAGTCACGCCTGTGAGAGAAATGACGTGATGCACTAGAGTCAATGTACCAGGCAAAAGACGTGGCATGATATGAGGACCTCTTAGCCATATAGGCATAAAAGGCAGATTCCTTCTGCTCAGAATGTTCTGCAACATTCGCTTTTCGATGAGACCCTCCCTACTGCTTCTGTTTAGAAGCAATCCTCTGTGGGCAATCTTTCTTCATGTGGTCGAACTTGTGACAGTAATTACACTGTAGATTTTTCTTCTTAGCAGGATCAAAAGGCTGAGAAGAACTTTTCTACTGAAAGGACGGAGAGAACTGATATTTGGCAGCAAAAGCATTTTCTGAGGACGCTGATGAAGCACCACCACCAAACTGCTGTTTCCAACGATCCTGCTGCAGGAGCTTGGTGCATAACTCCGGAAACTTCAGATCAACATTAGTGGAGGTAATGTTGAGTGTTTCTGTGAATTGCTCATAAGGTTTTGGTAGACTTTTTAGATTGATGACTACCATATCTTCTTCGTCCATGTTCTGACCAATGGCTTCGAGCTGATCTCGAATGTCTTTAATCTTGTTAAGATGTTTCTGTAAAGACATACGTTCGTCCATCATGATGGAGAACAACTGATTCTTTAGAAAGAAAGCTCTGCTCTTGTCGGATGTCTCGTGCAATACCTTCAATGTTGCCGGATTTCAGCAGTTGTCTTGCCGAAAGGAATCTGTGGTAACTGATCATTAGTCATAGAGAGTTTGAGAAGCATAACAACCTCTCGATTTCAATCATCAAACTTATCTTTATCTGCGCCAGGTGTACCATGACTGAGCTCTTTGCCCAAAACGAGCTGGTCAAGATGCCTATAGTAAAAAATGGTCAACATTCTCTGTTTCCAGATGTTATAATTGGTGCCATTAAAATGCTCACTGCCTTCCAACATCAGGTTGGTTAGCGAGGCCATCTGCACGTTTCCCAAGACACAAAAAACAACAAAGGAGTCTAGCACGGATTACAATGCAAATGCCTGCTGATACTGCTCAAACAGTGAAATTTAGCACAAAATTGATGAATTGATATAATATTTCAGAGGAGGAATCTCTGTGGGATACTTTGTAGTACGACAAGGAGTTTGAAATTCAGCCCTTCTGTTAGGTGACAAAGTCCAAATAAGCAAAATAACAAGAATTATTCCAAATGTCAATGCAGCAATTGCATTGTAAGCTATAGCAACTGTTTTAAAATAACAGAAGATTAAGAACATAGGCCCACAAAATAGACAACCTGTCAACAACAGATTGCGTACCCAGTTTGTTTTGTCAAGTTGACGATAGAAGGAGGCTGTAGTATATCCTACAATTCCAGATGTAAGAGCATATACAACCACAAGAGCAGTATATATAGCTCACTTGTTGTATGGATAGAAAACACCAATCAATGCAAGCATAAAAATGAAGATATCAAGTGCCAATAGCTGAGTGCTAGAACTAGGAACAACAGAAAATAGTCGAGCATCAAATGTTGGCCTCCTGCATTGAATCAATATGGACGAGATCTATTCTCAATACATTGGCCTCCACTGATTATGCAATTTGGAATGTTTGACCACTATGTGTCAAATTCCCATAGCAGTACACCCCCTTTTTTTGCAAAAGGGATAGCGCTTAATTGACATGTCCGTGCCATTCGACAATCATCGTCGACTTGATCATGTTATGTTGTAAACCCAGTCTGTATGTGTGAATTGTAAATAATCTTAGCAGAGTAGAGTCATGTATGTAAATTGCTTAGGTGGACCTAATTTTCTAGTGATAATCTACGTTTCGGAAGGTTTTTTGTCTCATCGATCCATGATTAGCAGAGTTTTCCTTCAGCCTAACCCCAAAGCCGGAATGAATTTTGTCATTAGAATCTTAGGGGAATCCTAGTGTGTTGATCTGCTAGATTATATTTGGTTGCAAAACTGGGTGGTCTATGAGGGTCTATGTCAAATGGGTTTTCCCCCTTGAGATGTAAAGGTGTACAAAGTCATGATGTAAAGTGTCTTGAGGGTTAGAAAATGTTTTAATCCCCTCATAAGTCCTAAGTTCTAGGTCCTAAGTAATTTTTCCAAAGGCTAAGTTCGAGGATCGAAAAAATAATAAAATAAAATTAAGATTAAAGAAAAAAAAAAATAATTAGAAATATAAAATAATAATTAAAATTTAAAAATTTTAAAAATAATTAAAAAATAAAAAATAATAAGAAGTCAAATTTTTGAGTAAATAAATGCAGAATTTTAATTTTTTAATATTTTAAAATGCATTTAAAAATTCGACGGATGAGATTAAAAGAAATCTTGATCCTCACCGACGGTCGAGATCATTTTGACATGGATCACTCGAACTAGCCGTTGGGAATTTTTCTTTTAAATAGGGTGCGAGGGGTCATTTGAGATCAAGATTAGATATGAGAGTCTGGTGCTAAAGAAAGCTCTCTTGTAGTCAGTTTTTGTGCAATAAAGAAAGACTTTGGGGTTGAAAATCTTGCTGGTGTTACTCTTCTGGAAATGCTGTAAGATTGTTTTATTTTTCTGTATAATTTTATTTTCAGTCATTGATAATAGCTTGATGAAGATTGATTCAGGCACAGGGATCTTGTCTGATATCTGGGGTTTGAACGATAGTTTAGATTCTGAAATATAATGGCAGGGATCTCCATTTGATCTGGATTTAACTATTATTTACTCCCTCTATGTTAATGGTTGATTTTAAGCTGTGCAGGAAATCTTAAGTTTTCAGTTTACCGGGCGTTAGGGGAAGTTCTCCGCTGAACCAACCAACTCCTAGATTGCGTTTTCTGAAAGAGCCCAGCTAGTTTTAATCCTGGGCTTATCATCTCAAATTTTTTATGAATGCATGCAGAGTTTTTCTGAAGCATCTCACATTAAATTAAAATTCTGAAAATATTTATGTGGCATAATGAGAAATCTGGCTATTTTAGAGCTTGCAGTTTGTGAATATTGTAATTATTTAGTTAGGGTTGTTAGTTTCGTTTCTTGCACATATTATTTTTGGGTTTTCTATTCTGTTATTGCAGGTTGCAGGTACAGATTTTGAAAATTTTTGCAGGGTTTTCATTAGACAAGTCTAAAGCAGCTGATCTCTAAATTAAGTTTTTTGAAGAGGTTCAAAGTTTTCCAAGCCATTTCTTTGCTGCTGCCTGGGGTTTCATTTTACAGGAAAAAATTTAAATTAATTTTAAGCAGGTTGTGGGATTGCTGCCTCACCTCCACGCAACTTTTTGCCCACTAGCAGCCTCTTCTCCCTCTTCTCAGCAATCTAGCAACTCCACGCAGCTCCCTCTCTCCTTGCATTCAACAAGCCTCCTGCTTTTTGCATGTTCCCTCTCTGCTGCGTTTTCCTCTTTCATCACTGCCCAGGACTTGCATAAAATTTCATCCAATCGCATATCTTACCCGTTGCTCCAAATCTGCGTTCTTTTTCCACAGTGATTTATGCTCCCTCCTTTAACGTGTCCATAATGGACCTACGTAGATATTACCACCATCTTCCCACGCAGTTTTCTTTCCAACCCTTTCACCTGCATCATCAGCGAAGCTCCTCATCTGTTCTGCGTAATCCCTTTCTCCAACTGGCAGCCTGAGTCTACTCACATAGCCTTCTTGGCTTGTGTTCTCCCTCTTCCGCCATTGTCCAAGCTGTTGTGTTCATCTTTCATTACCCACGCAGCATCCATCCTCTCACCCACGCTGTTTCCTTGCTGCCAGCTCCAAAACTTTTTTTTGCCTGCGTATCCTTCACGCATTGCCTTGCCACGAGAGCTGCCATTTTTGCTGCTGCATCCTCTGCCGTCAAACACCTGCACACAAAATTTTCATTTTCGATCTTAGGTTTCATAAGTACAGTTTTCACTTTGTTTGGTTCTATGCTAAGTCACCTGACACGGGGATTCGGGACACGTAGGATTCGAGATTCGTGGTGTCGGATTCGGACACGCTGACCCCCCGGAACAGGACACGTTATATATTATTTTATTAATATATATATATATATATATATATTAAAAAATTAGATATTTCTTACACAAATTTTAATTAATGATACAAATTTATTGATTTCAAACATAGATCTTAATCTATAGCTATTAGCATGCATAGTACATACAAAATTCAAATAAGTGTCAGTGGTACTGGTCACATAAATGATAAATCATCTAAAATCTATAAAATTTTTTAATCATGATTCATAATTCATAACTGAAAGACATTGGACAACTTACAACTACAAGATAGTAAGATAAACACACTAACAACTGTAGTTTTCTCATTTGACATTAAGTCATCAAATCAAAATGTGTTACATAGGTAGTGTTGGTGCAATGCCAATGGCAAATAGAAATAGAAAATATAAAACAACTACAGGTATACAAGCCTCAAGGCATCAATCAACATCATAATCAGCATCACTGTCCTCATCATCATGGTCCCCACTGCTCTCCTCTGCATCCTCCTCCTCCCCTGTATCCATAGTCGCCTCTGCATCTGCTGGTGTAGAGGTTGACCCCTCTAAGTCATCAAATCTAACAGGCTCTAGCACTGGATCACTGAGATCCATGTTGGCCAATGCCAACTCAACACTGCTGTCCAGACCCATATCATTAGGAAAGGCATCCCACATATTTGTCTTTTCCCCCAACCACTCTTCCCTCTGCCTGTAAATAAGACGAAGGTTGGTGTGCACATACACCATTGTCTCTGCCTTGGACTGCTCAAGCCTGCTCTTCTTCACATTATGCAAATTCCCATATGCGCTCCAATTCCTCTCGCAACAAGAGGATGAAGTCACCTGAGGGAGGAGCCTCATGGCTAACTGCTGAAGAGGAGGGCTTGTTGCCCCATGATTTGCCCACCAAGAATAGGGCTTCTTAAGCCCCCTGTCTCTAATCACATCATAACCTCCAAATCGACCAGTGGCAGTGGAAAACTCTGCAAAGG
>APFE030797415.1:31100-59401 GCA_000404065.3 Pinus taeda | reverse complement strand
TTTTAGACTAGATTTTAATTTAGGATCTTAATTTTGTCCTATTTTGATTTTTTAGCTTAGAATCATATAAAAATGTATAAAAAATAAAAAAAAGAGAAAAAATTTGGAAAAGCTTAGCTAAAAATTGAAAAATCATTTTGGTGTCTTTTTGTGGTATTTTTCTATAGCTAAATGCACTTAAATGTTCATTTGAAGTCAACTATGTGAAAGTGGTAACTGGTTAGCATTTAAGTTTTGTGATCATTTAAAGCATTTAATTTTTCTTGAAGTTTAATTGCTGGAATATCGTTAAGCTGTTGAGCATTTATCGATTATCTCGCATTTGGTAAAAGTTAATCTTTGTTTGAGTTATTTGATGGTAAATGATTGTTAATGAGTTCATATTTCTGCAAGCATTTGATAAATAATCATTCAGTGATTAATTCTATAAGGCATTGGTCTATTAACTTAATAAAATCAAATAAGTGCTTGTTTTCCCTCATGTCTCCCAACCCAACTGGTCCACAGCCGGTCATCCATTGCCCCATAGGGTCTACCCCCCTTAGCTGTGGGAGACAGGCTTAAACGGAGAGATCGGGGATCAGGGTGACAGCCCTTGGTCTGAGCATTGTGGTGACAATATGTGCGACAATAGAATGTTTACGTAATAGCGCAGCTCTGCTCAGACTACCTGCGTGCGGTGTATATCCTGCGTTTGCTCTACAAATTTCAATTTCAAGGGTTTTGCATATATAAAAAAAACAGAGGAATGACAACAACAACCGTTGAATCTTGTAGACGCAATGTGTCTATCCAGTAGTTCGCCACGATAAGAGGTGGCAGGCGGGCTCAGGCTTAGGCTGCTAGAGAAGCACTGCAATGGAGCAAGCACGATGTGATGCTTGTGGCGCTCTGGTGAAGCGAATTCTCTATCATTCCAAATTCCACCGACACGTTCCTCCGACGCCCTGTGCCATTGCAGATGCGCGGGCTCCTCTGTCTTGTCCACGCCACATGGTGCAACAAAAACGAAAAAAACGAGTTCTAACAGCATTACTTAAGCGTCTGGTCCAATGAGGCGAGATGGGAGTAGTTCGAGCTTGGCCAGCACGAAGCACAAGGGCAGTGTATTGAATCTCTCGGACGACACCAAAAGCCCTCATGAGACCACCAGAGAGCAACTCAAACAGTGAAAAAGCAAGTGCTCAGATGAAACAATGGCATCTGCAATGATGCAACAAATTCAAACTCCTAGAGATTAATTTCGAAATGAAGCACGAAAATTTTCAAACAATGAAAAAATATTTCGAAAAAAATACTCGAGCTCTGATACCATAATGAATGAATGAATTGAATTGATTTACAATGAGCAATGAAGTTCAATAAATAATACCATTGTATTTACAGAAACAAATTTCTACTAAGAAAATAGAAACCACAAATTTCTAA
Source organism: Pinus taeda (assembly GCA_000404065.3). Lineage (NCBI taxonomy): Eukaryota > Viridiplantae > Streptophyta > Pinopsida > Pinales > Pinaceae > Pinus > Pinus taeda. Next base: position 57,973 of record APFE030797415.1, on the reverse strand, counting down.
TAAAAAACTGCTAATAAGATCACAGATGAGCATTAAACACTAAAATAGCATTATTCTAATATTTATCACAATTCCATGATAGAGTACTTAATTTTCAGAAATTAATTTTTAGGACAGTAGTAAGAAAAACTTTATGACAACATAATGACAATGAAAACAGTAAGCTATCAATGATATTTTTATGCCAAACATTTACATAAATTTTTCAAAACTTGCCCACATGAATTATAAAAAATTTTCAGCTTGTTATGATGTGATTTCCGGAATTATATTAGATCTGATATACTCATTACAGCGAGCAATTAAATCATGAAATAAGCCTAATGATGAATGCCTAATTCAAGAAATTAATTCTTTAATGTATTAGACAACTTAGGAACTGATTTTAGGCTAACCGACATGAAATTTTTCCACTCTTATATTTCAGACTTCAGAAATAGAATTATTCAGAGATAATAGTGACCCAAAATGTAGATCTAGGCCAAATTCTTGACACATAAAAAATAAATGACTTATTAATGTATTTAGCAATTTTTTAGTTAATATCAAACCACTTAGATGTGTTTTTCACCACTATTAGAAAGATATATGACTGCTGTAGCAAACAGTGAGAAAAAAGATGGTTTAGAGATCAAACCCTTAGGCCCTAAGTCTTGAAGATCATTTGCCCAAGTCGCCAAAAAAATTTCAATACTTGAAACACAATTTTTTACCAAATTTTCTGCAAAAACCCACAATGGTTAGCTTTAGAAACTTAAATATTTAGATCAGAAATGGAGCAAGGGGAATCTACTGCCAATGAGAGCTAGCACTTGGGCTAGGAGAAGGCAGATTTGAGCTTAGGAGCCCCAAAACTTGAAACCTTTGCTCTGAAAAAATTATTTTGCTTCAGAGCTTCATATTTATTGCAAAATCTTTAATCGCTGGCCTTGCAAAAATATTTGGGATAAGATATTGCCCACTAGAGCCTAGATCTGTCTCAAAACCCCCAGATCTGCTTGAAAAAATCTCAGATTTGAAGATATACTTGGTTGATTTCCCAGATCTATTCCTACAAACAATCTTTGAGCCTAGATTTTTTCCTCCAAGGTCTAGATCTAGTTTAGATCTGAAGATTTTCTTGGCTGATTTCTTAGATCTATTTCTGCACACAATCTTTGAGCCCAGATCTTGCCCTCTAGGGTCTAGATCTAGCTCAGATCTAAAGATTGTCTTGGCTGATTTCTTAGATCTATTCCTGCACGAGTGGAAAGAGAAAAACCCAATACCCAGTATGTACAAAATAGAGAAAATCCCAAAAGCCCAAGTGTTAAAATTCAAAATTATGTTACAAAATTTCAGATCTACACAAGTAAATAACAGATCTATACAAATAATTTACAAATCTATACAAATAATTTACAAATCTATCAGATCTGAGGAGTACGAGTCCAACTCAAAATTAGATCTGATAATATAAGGCTCTTAATAGCCAGATCTATCAAAATTTCCACAAAATATTTAAAAGATTTTGAAAGTTTACAGAGGTACTAGCCCAAAAACACCCTGCAAAAAAAAAGATTATCGTTAGATAAATCCTGAGGCTTATATGAAGTAGGTTCTTCAGAAAATATGTGTTGAGTTTTGGCTGGTCGAACCGAGGACTATCCCCAAACGCTCAATGAGAACCTGAGAGATCTTCTATAAACACTAGATCAACCATCAAATCAAATAGAGAAATAGAACAACAATAAAATTCTGAAGAAATAGAGATACCTGTTACTTCAATCAAAATTAAAAATGTTACCCTAGATCCAAAAAATTGAACAAGATCCCTGTATTCAGATTATTCTAAGAGAGCTATTGATTGATAGTTTTCACATAATATTAAGCAAAAATTAAAATAATGTTATCATAACTTCATGAAGAGGAACACTACAACACGTTGAAACCCCAAAGACTTTTGCATTAATTCAAAAAACTATACAAGAGCTTGAGAGCTTAGTACATGATCCAGAGATCGGATGATTTGACTGACAAACGACCTCTTATTTAAAGATAAATCCTCCACCGGCTAGTTCGAGTGATCCTCGTCAAAACAATCTTGAAGCAATCTCAACCGTTGATGAGGACCTCTTAAAATTTATTTTTTAAGGACCAACGAATTTTGCCTTCGAAGAATTTAAATGTACCTAGGACCTATAATTAATTAAATTTATGGCTTAGGATTTTAATTAATTTTGGCTAGAAATTTAATTAATTAACCTATGAGGGGATAATTTTTTTTCTAACCCTCAAGACAATTTACATCATGATTTTTACATCTTTACATCTTAAGGGAGAAGACCCATTTGCAAAAAACTTTCACAGACTACCCAGTTCTGCGACACAAAATATAATCTAGCAGCTCAAGCAATTTGTAATAAAATAACCTAACCAAATAGTTAGAATTTTTCCCAAATCACTTTTACATAGACTCGATCTAGAACACTAGGACGCCCCGAAGATCCCAGTGATGAAATCCATTTCGACTTTGGGGTAAGGCTGAAGGAAAACTCCGCCGACTATCCGAGAATGGATCGATGAGACAAAAAACCTTCTCGAATGTAGATCGTCACCAGAAAAGTAGATTTACTTAGATAATTACATACACGACACAGATCTGTTGCGATTATTTACATTATACACATGCAGACTGGGTTTACATTATAAGATGATGATCAAGCTGATGATGATGGCTAGACGACACGAACACATCGATCATACACTACCCCTTTTGCAAAGAAAAGAGGGTGTACTGCTATGGGTCATTGACACGTAGTGGTCAACAAAAGTCAAAGGTTTCAGGGTGGCATTCATTGATGGAAAGGTACATGTTTGAAAATAGAATTTTCAAAGATGCTTTTTCTCATGGGTTTAGGGTTGGCAATTTGTATCAAGTTGCATGATGGTCCATTGGGGATCATGTCAATTGACATATTTCATCTATAACACTGGAGGTCTACTTATGGGGCCTTACACGATGTGAGTCAAATGGTGACAGGGATGCCTGAATTCAAGAAGAGCATGAAGGTACATGTCTGGGACGTACCGAAGGAAAATCTTACAAGGGGACCATTCCCCTCATGTAGCAGGTCCACAGGTTTGGAACAACTCGAGGAGTTTGAGATTCATGATCAGGAATATCATGTATATAGGTGGAAGAAAACCCTCTATGGCTTGAAGCTAACCACCCCAGGTTTGATATGAGAGGATTGATAGATGTCAGATGAAGTTGAGATTCACTAAGAGTGAAGCTGATCCAAACCATTGTTTAAAGGTTGTGGATAATAGACCTCTCATACTGGCACTTTCTGAGGACGACCTATTTTTGACAGGTGCAGACCCTCTCACTTGCAGAAGTAAGAGGGAGTTGGATTCCAAATGTGAAATGGTAAACTACAAGCTAGTGACTACCTCGAGGATCTTAACTTTCAGAAGTTATATGGTGGTGATGACGGACCAGATTTGGGAAATGCCTCTGAGTTTCATAAAGTCATTTGCATTGATGTTCTTGGTGAACTTCCGACTGGATATATGTTTTGCAGTTAGCATGGTGAGCTCATATTTGGTTGAGCCTCATTGGATTGGTGCCAAGAATCTTTTGAGATAGCTTCAGGGCACAATCTCTCATTGGATAGAGATACACTATCGGAAATATGAAGCTGCATGATTATTCGAATGTTGACTGGGCAAACAGTGTGGAGGATCACTAGAGCACTTCTCAGTGCTGGTTCTCTTTGGATTCTGCTTTGATATCATGGATGAGCAGGAAGCAAAAGTCGGTTGCTATAACCACCACCGAGACCGAATACATAGCTACAAGTATGATCTCGTGTGAAGCTGCCTGGTTGTGGAATCTTTTCAGTGAGTAGTTTGTACACATGATGAATACCACTGTGATTCTCTGTGACAACCAGGGGGGGATTCGATTGTTGACGAATCCTGTATTAAATGATTGCTCCGGCAGATAGAGATGAGATACTACCTTATCTGGGATATGGCAAGTTGATGAGTGAGGAGGCTCCATCACATTGAGACTGATGTACAAGTCAAACTTTTTGTCAAAGCCCCGGGGAAAGGTCAAATCTGTGACTTTCCTGAATGACTTGGAGTCGTTGAGAGACCTTCGTATAAGGGTCCTGCATGTTGCATGCATTGAGCTTTGGGAGCTCTAAGGGGCCTGGGGTACTTACTAGAGCAACACACGACCATAGGGCGACTCACCCTCCCCTAATGGTGCGCTTTGTACAGGGTGAATAGCTCAGCCTTCCCCTGTGATACCCTGAGGCGACTTTGGGACAGGATGATTCATTCTTTTGTGAGCCAGGATGATTCGTTTTCCTGTGAGCTAGGATGATTAATTATTCTGTGGGACAGTATGATTAGTTCTTCTGTCGAGGCATCCTACCCATGTAGTCTGGGACTCATGGGAAGTACCTCTCATCTGATCAATGAACAGGGAAATGGGGTTAGGGACCATTGTAGTACTATCGATGGACACATCGTTGTATCTACCGTACTCCCTATGCTAGGATGACCTCCATTGGTTTGGGATAAATGAAACTGATTTGGGATCAATATGAGTGGTTTGAGACACTCTCTTGTGATATTGATCTGGGATCAATAAAACTGACTTCGGGTCAGTAAGAGTGATATGGCACATTCTCTTCATTGGAACTGACTTCAGGTCAGTATAGAATGGTATGAGACATTATCGATCAATTCTTCTTCTTCATGGTTCAATATAGTAGAGCAGAGCAAAGCAGAGCTCAGCATAGCAGAGTAGAGCAGAGCTCAACAGAGCAGAGTAGAGTAGTGCAAGGCACTGATGGCAGAGATAGTACAATCGGACATATGGATCATTGGATGGAGCTCTCCCTAGTTGAGAGGGAGTGTTAAAATTGCCAACTAGGGCCAAAATCCATGTGGGTCATCTTACTTATGACAACTGATATTTTTCTTGAATTCCTTTCATCGAGAGTTGTAGGATTGATCTAAAGATCATCCGATTCCGACAAGTATTCATGGAGTTATGAATTTATTTGTGTTATAAGCCAATTCATCAAGGTCGGCCAACAACCAAATAAACCCCACATGTGCTCAACGTTTTAGTATAAAAGGAGATGACTTGAGAATCATTTCTCACACGCTTCTATCTTGATTTCTCTCCACTTGTCTTGGGTTTTAGTGGAAGAGAAAGCTAGGAGTGGAAGCCCTAGACATTGGAGGAAAAGAGGTTGCCCTAGACGCAGATAGAAGGCAGCCATAGACGCAGATGGAAAGAAGCCCTAACATTGTCGTAAAGAAGCCCTAACACTGTCCTAAATAAGCCCTAGATGTTGTCTTAAGGAAGCCCTAGCCGCATTCCTAAGGAAGCCCTAGTTGCAGTCCTAGAATACCCTAGACGCAGTCATCTAAATGAGGTATGTTCACACTAGGGTAGGCCGCATTTCATGAGGGAAAATCTGGGCCAAATTTGAGGACGGTTAGGGACTGTTGTGTGCGCTAACCAATCCCAGAAATTACAGCAGTAATGAAGTGACAAACAACAACGTTTGTATGGTGGGTTGGCAGCAAAGGAAGATGGGACCACAAGGTCACATGGTGCAACAAAAGAGGATGGGACAGCCATGTCACATGGTGCTGCAAAGGAAGATGGGACAGCAAGGTCACATGGTGCTGCAAACACAAATGGGACAGCAAGCAATCATATGAGCAACAGTGGCACAAGTGGGACAACTGCTAACTAGTGCAACAAAGCATAGGAAAGCAAGGTACATGGTGCTGTATAAATGCATGGGACAACAAGGTACATAGTGTTGTATAAATGCATGGGACAACAAGGTACATAGTGCTGTATAGATGCATCGGACAACAAGGTACATAGTGTTGTATAAATGCATGGGACAGCAAGGTACATAGTGTTGTATAAATGCACGGGACAGCAAGGTACATAGCGCTGTATAGATGCATGGGACAATGAGGTACATAGTGTTGTATAGATACATGGGACAGTTGTGACATGGCAGCAAAGGTAGATGGGACAGTGGCAAGCATGGACAACATGACAAGCATGGTGCTGCAAGCACATGAGACATGTTGTATGACAACATGGGTATGACACATGGGACAACAGTGTAGCATAAGGTGCAGTAGTATGATGTGTACAACATGGTCATGAGGTCCAGCATTGTGATGATGGATGCAGCATGGTGAGCACGGTGAGGTGCAACATAATGACGGTATGCAGCAAAATCTTAGAGATGATCTATGCTCTTATCTAGATAAGTCAAAGTGTTGACTTTTGTTGTAAATATACTATCTCTCTCTCTCTGCTGAACTATTGAAGAACATATAAGAAGAATTGATCAAGGGTTTCCCCACATTGGGGTTTGTCCCTGACTAGCGCCACATCTTGTGTCCTCTTGTCTTGGCTTGTCTTCTACGATTTATGTTTATGTTCTATCTGCAGTTTACTTTAATACTGATGTGATTGCTAATCTAGAAAAGATATTGAGCTAACTGTGAAAAATGAAATAAATTGCTCTAAGCATAGAACATACCTAAAATTAACAAAAAGATCCTTGTTTGTGTTCAAATAGGGAACTGAAGTCAAACCTATAACGTGATAAAGATGATGCCACTAAGAAAACATTCTCAATTACAAAGAATTCTATTTATTTTGCTTTGAGGACAAAGCATTCTTTAAGGGGGTGGCAGTGTAATAATAATAGTACTAATAGTGATTAGGTGAATGAAAAGTCAAATGTCACAAGCCTCTTCATTTTGTGACCAGTCAATGTGTATAAGTATACCATCATGAGGCTCATTGTACATATCAATTCATATCAATCAACTTTCAAGTCAGCAATCATGATTCAGTCTTTTAATATGCAATAGCAGAAATATTCTGTCAATTTCAGTTATAAATATGGACTGTTTATTTCTTATAACCGTAGTGGATGAAGAGATGCTTGCTTGTTTGTTTGCTTGAATTGTGCAAATTCCACTAAGAGGTATCACTTAAGTCCCTTTTCCTTCAGTAACCATAAACCAGTAACCTCTTGTGTAGCAGAAGCTATATAATGAAACATGTAGCCGGATGGGATTTCTTCAGGAACCGGAAGTCCTTCGTAAATTTGTTGTTAATATTGGTTTGCAACAATTGTGTTCCACATGGGACTCAATATTAGAAACCATGTGCCCAATCAGTTAAACTTTGTCAGTAGTAAGTGGTATATGTGATTTATAATAGGCTTGTCTCAGCCTGTGGTCTACGCATTTCCTTTCTTAAGCAAAATTTTAGCTCCAATCCTTGAAATATCTGGAAAATCAGCATATTGAGAGATACTAATTATCCTTCCTCCTTAAAATGCATGCATGAACTCCAGCATATCATCTGTTTATGCAAGAATTTAAAATCCTGTTGGTTTGAAAGTGCTGTTGTGTGGCCTCAGTCTATCACCTGTAAAATTGTTGGGTTTTCTGGATGATACACACATATCTTTCATTGATTGATGATTTGACTAGATAAATATTTGCACTTTGTTTGCCATATTTAGCTTACCATGATTTCTTTCTTGTGTAATCTTATGACAGAACTATTCCTTTGGGAAAAATCCTTCGGTGATGGAAACCTTAGCTTGTAAGTCTCTATACTTGTATCCTTCCATATGGAGTTACTTTTGTAATGTTATGATGAAATTTTTGAATCTCTGGAGCAGCAATAGTTTTGTCTTGATTAGTTTTGAGTCTTGACGTGGCATATATCAGAGATTTCTTTTTTTCTTCCATGGCTATGTATAAATCTTAGCTATGAAAGTTTGTGATATTTATGCTTAAGAGTATAGAGCTCTGTTGCTTTATATTTGAGTTTATATTCTGATTTCTCATGAAACATTTTTTTCTTGATTATTCTTCTTGTCCTTGAAGGCAACCTCCAGAATTTTAGGTAGGTGATTTGCACGTGCTAGTTTTCCAAGACAAAACTATTGTTATCAAGTTGGTTGTTTTTATTTGTAAAACTTCTAGAGAAAGGGCCATAATACGATGTAAAAATTTTCCTTTTCCCTTTCAGACCTGTTACTGCTCAAACTAGCAGGGGTCTTAAAAGGGGATCCTTGAAGGGATACTACCAGGCTAAGGGCGACAATAGAGCGATAGCCCACTGTCACCTCGGCTAAGGCTCCCTACTCTTTACAGACTTTCACCGATGGGAGGATACTCGTTATGATAAGGATCACAAAAATGATGGGCCAATGATAGAGTGAGGGGTGATCCTAGAAGCCTATTCACAAGAGAGGCTCAAATATGTGGCTTGCTTGTCTTGGAAGACAAGATGGAAGGCTCTCAAGGAAGGGCTTGGGGAGAATTTCAAGGGTTAGGTTTTGTGTATGTGTCTTATAAAGGAGATCCCTAAGCCCTAGAATTTTTGTGGAAACTTGGTTCTAGGTGATTTTTAAAGAATTAACCTTGAGAGTGCATGAGACCATGTGGGATCAAGTGGACTCAAGGTTAGGTCAAGGGGATAGGATTTAGCAACCAATGATATGCTTGACTTGATTAGGGAGGGGAAATGGATCAAGGAATGAATTTTCAATGAAAGGCAATGCAAGGATTCCAATGAGGTTTCTAGCCTAAGGGAAACCAAGGGCAAGAATTGGTTTTTGAGTTAGGGTTTGCGATATCTCAAAATCCCACGTCGAAATGTCATGAAATTTGAAGGGTTTCTTGAGGACACACCAGTGCAGTTGTGGACCAAAATCGAAGTATTTGGATGGCTAGATTGTGAGATAATTGGTGCCTTAGGTGATCTAGAGGGACTAGACCAAGAGAAGAGGAGAGAGGAGAAGGAAAATGGGCTTAAGGTGACCACCATATGGTGGGCCAGTGCCTAATCTTTTGGGGAGATTCGGAGTCAAGAGTAATTATGACTATGGACATTGAATTTTCTATGTCAAGGAGGCCTCAAAGACAACTTCGCATAACATTAGGGCAATAACAAAAGCAACTTCAAGAACTTTATACGTCGTTTTACAAGATTGATGGCTTATCGAGATAAATTTCAATGAAGAAGCATCTCTAAGAACATTCATTCATAATATATGGCCCATACATGAAACATCACTATCTAGAAATCGAAGCTCCATAACTTCGCATAAATGTATGTAGTAAATTAGCCCTAGTATAGAGAAATCCCATCAACAATGTATGTGACAAGAATAGAAAAGAAAATAACATTAAATTGTACTTACATGTATTAAGAGCATATCCAACCATCAAGAATTTGCCAATTAAGAAGCTCCAAGACAAGAAAAAATAATCCAAACATCAAAATTCATTCCATGCTCCAAAATTCATCCTCCAAGAAGGATAGTGAAATTCTGAAGAGAGATACAATGTTAAAATGAATCCTCATCACTTCTATTTATACACCTCTAATGAGTTTGATTTAGCTAATTAGGTCTACACTAGCCCCAGAAATAAAATAATGTGCAAAATAATTAACTTTTTGTGACAAATCCAACAAACTAGCTCATAAACAAAAGAATAAGCCTCTTAAGAGGTTGAATGCTCAATAATACATGTCGTTAGGCCTTCTAAGAAGCTTGATGAAGTCCATAAGTGCCATAACGATGAATAAGACTCCCAAAAGTAGGGGACAAAGGGTTGGCCCCTTGTTCTTCAAATAATAAACCTGTGGTGCTCCCAATGGGTGTGGGGTTACACAAGTAACCTCATGGGTCTCCAAGTAGATCGAAGATGTCTGTAGATCATCTGTAAGGGCTCAGATGATGATGTAAGTGATGCCACATCAGCATACAAGTCCTAGGTCATCTGCAAAGTGCATGATACAACTGTGGGGTTGGTTGGGCATGGTGAACCAGGTGCATCTTCCTCGTCCAATAGATAAAACTCCAACAATATCTGAACATCTCTATGGATCCATGGAATGTTGTCTACTTCTGAGGATGCCCATGGCTCTCGACACACCCTACATGTGCCAATGTAGCCCTCTGGAGTGTTAGGACACCATATAGGGAGACCAAATCCAAAATGGAGACCATCTGCAATCCTGCATAAGATCCAATGCGTCCCCTTGCCTTCCAGTATAACAAGTCATTTAAAGAAATCGAGTTAAAGAGCTTACAAACCATGGAAAACAGGTGGGCAATTCATAATGGCATGCCCTTCCACAGTGGGATTTGACATGTGCTAATGTCTGCAAGCTCCAAGGGGGTTAACCAAGTATCCTATTAGATGGTTTCTGCTTTTAAAGGGGATGATATGTCCAGTTACATCCTTCAAACATTGGTGGCATGTGATAAAGTGATAGAACAAAGTAGGGGATGGAGGGGGGCAATCCTGGGTCACATGCCAAGGTACAAGGGTAGCTAATAAAGGGGAAGCCCGCACTTGAGTATATAATTTATAGGAGGGAGCAATCGTGGTACATGAGTTACCACGACCTTGATTTTTCCACCCTTCTTCATATGCCTTTTGCCTTTTATGATTTTATTTGGTTAACTGCTCGGGGCTCAAGGAGTAAGAGCATGATGAGTAAAGTATAGTAGTGGATACCCCCTTTGAGGTGGGGCGGTTCATTGCCCATCAGGGGTTGGGACAATCATGAGTTCCTGAATGATAGAGGAGGCTCATCTAGTGCCTATAGGAACAAGGGGGATGGCCATGAGAATGGGGTAGAGGCCAAGGGGAAGAGGAGGCTAACTCTATGTGGACCCAGGCCCAACCCAAGGCGTGGGCCAAGGGGAAGATGAGGCTGACTCTATGTGGACCTAGGTGGGAGAAATGATGAGTGGGTTTATAATTAGTGGAGGGGGAGTGATGTATGTGGATGAGGGAGCATGACCACACAATCAAAATCGGGGTTTCCCATGAAGTACCATCCCGAGAGCCCCAAGGTCAGTGTAAGAGATCCCACGGGACTAAGGTCCAAGGGTAACATCCAAAAGAGGTCTAGGGGACAATAACACAAACCTAGCCCGATCCTTTTGCCGAATCCCCCCATTAATTCATGCTCAAAAGTCTCCGTGATAAGTGAACTACAATACTCAATTACCAAATGACAAGGCATACCTTTAGGTTTGGGAGGCCCACCTTCAAACTTACCATCATGACAGATGGGTGAGGGACTAGATGTCTGGCTCAGGTGGCGGAGAAATGGTACAATGAGGTAGTTGGTGGCTGCAATGTTACCCGATTAATTCATTGCATAAGATTATTTAGTCTATTGAAACTTGCAATATTTATATTGTTTGCTAAAACCTATGTCTAACTGTATCTTGTTATTTATCCATGAAACTGAGCATGTTTTGCTAGTGTTCAGGATTGAGAACTTATTGGGTAGTAGATGTCAGAGATACACAGATGTGCTGGCAGATAATACAAGACAGAATAAGAAATAGAAGAACTAATGATTGACTATTTAATGGAGTAAATTAACTAATAACAACACAAGGAAAGAGGTGTATCTTATGTAATTTACATAACACCCATTTTCTAACTTCTCTTCTTCATTACATTATTAGGTCATATTATGACATGCACTTAAGATAAGTCACCTAGTTCAATTTTGTATTAGAGTTCAGTGACCTTGAAGTTCGACAAAAAATTGACACTGAAAATTAAGGTGATAAAAATTCAGCATCAAGTTCAATAAACTAAAAAAATTCAAATATGTAGTAAAATGGAATATGTTTATTAAACATGATAAAAAATGAAAATTGCATGTCAATATTAATGATTAAACCAATGTTGCGAACATCATGATCGGGATTAAATCAGTGAGGGTCTGAAATTGGAAAAAATCGGCAAGAAATCGGCAAATATAAAATATTCATTTTTTTCAATATTTTTGATATCTAAAGCATCCACAACATAAAATAAATGCATTGACACAAATATGAAAAGAGAACTAATATATAAGATGTGTAATATCATGTCTAGTGCTACATCACACATAAGCCACAAGCCACAAAATTGCCCCTTGTCACCAGACTTTGAAAATTTGGGGTCACATCCCCAACAACATCCATGGTCTCCTCCTGCTTTGGAATGGAGCAGTTACAAATCAAGTGATCATATGCTTGGCAGGGAAAGCAAGCATTCGACAAATTGAGACATTGAAACTTTTCACCATTTGACTCCATCAATAGTACACATGGAGATGAAGGGGGAAAGCCTCCATTGCAAGTCCACCTCCTTGCATTCCCACAGGTTTGCTCAAAAAGAGTTTTGTTAGTGATCAGGGATGAGAACTTACCAAATTGATAGGAAAACAGATCTACAAATATTTATGTATCTGTCCAAAAAGCTTGGAATAATTAGGGGATAATCAGCCTAGCCATGGTCTTCTGGGTTAAAATCTGCCCTCCACAATTGAACATAAGCAAAGGAACCAACAATGTACCAGTTACCAAACTATAACAGCCAGCAAGATTTAGCATCAGAATTGAATAATAGGCAAACATATTTCAGATCCAATCCCAACACGAGTTCAAGAAGATTGCCTTGGCCTCCCACTTCAGCAAGAACCAACAGTTTAAGCAATCTTCATCATGCATGAAATGCAAAAATAACAAAATAATCCCATGGGTTTCCAAGTTCATGTGGCATTCAAAGTATTCCTTGTTGTTAGCATGGAAGAATTACCAAGGAAGAAGTTGAAGTCATTTGGACCCAAAGGGGGCAGGGCATTATCCTGAACTAAGGGCTGAGAAGGGGCATTGGAATCCTTAGTTGGGGGATGCACAATAGACTGAACTAGTGTCTAGAAGCTGGCTGACCATAGCCCATCAGTGAATTTTTACCTGCAATCACTAAAGCTGAGTCCCTAGATGGCACTGAACAATATATGTTTTACTTCTGACATGTGGTTCCATAGACAACATCTTCCTATCTTCCTACGTAGGACTACTAAACAATATATTGCAATGCTGAAGAAGAAGAATGACTATTGAAACTCTGTAGTCATGTCTCAGTTCTCTTTTCCTCCAATCTTTTACCGCAATTCCACTAAACAACATATGTTTTCCTTCTTACATGTGGTTCCATAGACCACATCTTTCTATCAGGGACCTCTGTTTGTGGTTTTAGACAATTTTGCTTTGGGACTAACTTGTGACATTCACCATGTTCTTACCTTGTCCTACTTATTTACTGGTGCAATATAATGTAACTTATTATATAGGATTCTGAACAATTTATGTACTGATTTATTTTAGGACTGATGAATTTATAGTGTCTATTTAATTAATCTGCTTAACGCCTTGGTTTGCTTTCGGATCTATTTTTCTTTGTTTTCCATGGCTAGTAAACAACATATATGGAGAGTGGGACACTGCCAGAAATATAAACCTTGATTTAGACTTGGCTATGTCAAAGGCATTTATTTCTGAATTACTCTGACCTTGTTTTACCGATTTCCTTTCTCAGTCAATGTGGATGATGCCATGGTTGACATGATTCGCCAATTGAAAGGAGTTTCAAGTGGTCTTCGACATAGCATTGCTGGAACTTCATCTGCAGAATTACATTTGGAACGAAAAGGAGATTACAGGAATTTGCCTTGGACATCTGATACAGCTCTTATGAAGGATACACACAAAATGAATAGATCCTACTATCTTTCAGATGAAGAGGAAGGCATTCGAGAGGGTGGTGATGGGGACACTCCTTTCTTGGTACGAACTGATGGTTGGCAGTCTGACACTGATTTGCACGAAGAATATTTTGCTCCTCGTTCAAATCTAAATTCAGGAGGAAATCCTACAAGTTCATCTTTTGAGAAAATTCAGCAATCTGACAAAACATATGAGACCATTGACTCGGATGAATCGTCCGCCACTGGCTCTTTGACAGGGTCTGAAATTATGGATGATGGAACTGGAGTTCCTCCAGAGGTAACTTATGCAAATTTTGTTGTATTATCTTTTTTTTCAGCTCATTGTTTGGCATCCATAATTGACTGCTCTGTTTATGTGATTAGGTTCTCATGTATCATCACATTGTGGCTTTTGTTAAGCAGGAATGCTATGAATTCATGGGCACAAAAATAATTTTAAATTTGATCTGCAGTTGGTTAGTATAGTGATTGCCCTGTTTCTTGATTTAGCTATAATGATCCTATCAGTAGGATGCCTTTTCATGAACTTTTGTTAATAGTGTTAGAAGTTAAACACTCATGTCTTTGGAACGAAAAAACAGATACAGTCTCCTTCATAGTGGCCCTGGTAGGCTCGTGTATTATTTTTTAATTAATCGAATACAAGTATTGTTGCTCATCCATTTGTTTTGTAATACCCAGCGACAATTACAATTGAACATGCGTCACAACATGGCACATTGCTAATTTTAGGCAACAATGGTATGTTCTATGCTTTAGAGCAATTTTACTTCAATTTCTTTATTAGCCCAGTATCAATATTCAGATCAGCAATCAGATCAACATGATAGTAAAATGCAGATAGGACATAAACATAAACAGTAGAAGACAAGCCAAGACAAAAAGACACAAGATGTGGCACCAGCGAGGGACAAACCCCAATGTGGGGAAACCCTTGATCAAGTCTTCTTTTAGTCTTCAATAGTTCACTGTTCAGCAGAAAGAGATACTACAATTTACAAATCTGATAATTTATAACGGCAGCAAAAGAGCCCTAACCAGAAAAGCAACGCTGGTCAACAGGTCAGATTTGACCCTCAGCAAATCGTCAACTTCAGTGAACTGCGGCCTCCAAACAGCAAGATAAAACAGCCCTCAAAACAGTCAAATTCAGCCCAGTCAAAGTCTGGTAAAACAGCCCACATGCGGTCAGCCCATCTAGCTGCAGTCAATGCTGGTCAGCAGTCAACGTTTAGCCTCGGTTTTTGTGCCCAGAAATGCAGCCTACCCAACAGAGATATCCGTCACAAAAATGCAGTCAAAGAAGGTCAACGCATGCTGGTCAATGATTGGTCAAACTGTCCACAAATTCGGCCTCCTGAAATTTCGCTCTCCTGAAATTTCAGACATGTGGAGAGAGAGAGGCCCATAAATCCATACCCAATCAATGACGAGAGAGAGAGAGAGAAGTGTGAAGATCACTGTGTCCAATGAGGCTAAGTGACCTCTATTTATATGCGACGTTGAGGATGAATAGACGTCATTGTTGGCTTTTGAGCCTACATAAGTTTGCTGGCCGACCTTGACAATTTGACCATAACCAAAATAAATTCATAACTTCATTTGTACATGTCAAAATCAGATGATCTTTAGATCAATCCTACATATCTCGGAGAGAGGAATCCAAGAAAAATATCAGCTGTCATAAATAAGATGACCCATGTGGAGTTTGGCCCTAGTTGCCAATTTTAACACTCCCTCTCAACTAGGGAGAACTCCATCTGCTAATCCATTTGCCAATCTGTACTATCTCTGCTATCAATGCACTACTCTGCTGAACTATGAAAAAGAAGAAGTGATCGAGAATGTATCATACCATTCGCTATTGGTCCAAAGTCAGTGCCAATCAAAGGAGAGTGTGTCATACCACTCTTACTGACCCGAAGTCAGTTCCAATCAAAAGAGAGTGTCTCATACCACTCTTACGGACCCGAAGTCAGTTCCAATTCCCAGATCAATATCGGTCATCCTAGCTTAAGGAGTATGGTAGTACACGATGCGTCCATCAGTAGTACTATTGTCCCTATCCTCATTTCCCTACTCATTGGTTATATAAGAGGTACTTTCCATGAGTCCCAGGCTGCATGGGTAGGATGTCTCAGCAGGAGAAGGATGAACCACTCATCCTGCCTACATGTCACCAAGGGGTATCGTAAGGGAAGGCTGAACCACTCACTTTATGGTTGCTCATCGCTCCAAGAAGTACTTAAGCCGCCCGACACTCCCATAGCTCAATGTCCATCTCATATAGGACCCTCATAAGAGGATCTCTCCACGACTCGAAGTCATTTTTGAAAGGCCAAGAACTTGACCTTCCCCAGGGGCTTTGTCAAAATATCGACGACCTGCGCATCAGTCCCAATGTGATGAAGCCTTATTGCTCTTCGTTGTACCATATCCCGGATAAAGTGTTTCCTGATATCTATATGCTTGGAGTGATCATGAAACACGAGATTATTTGATAATCAGATCCTACTTTGGTTGTCGTAGAGGATCACGGTGGTATCTAGCACATGTCCAAATAACTTATTGAAGAGCTTCCTCAACCAGACAACTTCATAGGAGGCCATACTAGCAGCTATGTATTCGGCTTTGACGGTGCTCAAGTGAATTGATTTTTGCTTCCTGCTCATCCAGGATATCGAAGCAGAACCCAAAGAAAAACAACATCTAGAAGTGCTCTTGCGATCCACCTCACTGCTAGCCCAATCAGCATCAGAATAACCATGCAACCTCACATCTTCGGCAGTGTATCTCAGTCCATGAGTGATTGTGCCTCGAAGATATATCATAAGATTCTTGGCACCAATCCAATGTATATGATGAGGCTCAACTATATATTGGGTGTTAACTGCAAAACGTATGTCTGGACAGGAGTTCACTAAGAACCTATGTTGCAGGAAACGTGGGGCAGGAGGGCATTTTCGTACGGAAACGAGTACGAAATGCTGAAACGCGTTTGGTACGGCCTTGAAACGTGTTTCAGGCTGTATTGCCACGTTTCACGAAACTGAAACGTGGCCAGTACGACTTGAAACGCGTTTCACGGTCGTACGACCCACGTTTCAGCGTTTACTTGTGTTTTTATTTTTATTTGTTTTCTAATCTATGCTTACGTTAGCCTAGTGACTTCTAGTTGCTTCTAGATGCCTATCTAAAGTTATAAAAGTGAACTTTTGCCCTAGTGTTGATATGTAGTTCATGATAAAGTTAAATTCTTAAAGTAAAAGTGATATTCTCCTTTATTTTTCATTTTCATCCTTTTACTTAAATTTTTAACATTACCATGAAATGACTCAGGATGTTTGAGAGTGGTTTCGCCCTCATTGGATTTCATATGGAGAAAGTAGAATTTTAGATCTCCTCAAAATCCAGCAGACTTATCTGTTTTTAAGGATTTCAGGATTGGGGGGATTGCAATGTTTCCATTGGATTTTATCATGTACTAGGGTATGGAACTTGTATTTAATCAAGAGAACCAAGCCCTCTATGCAGGGGAGACTCCCAATAATCAAGAGAATGTAGGGTACTAGGGTATGAAACTTGTATTTAATCAAGAGCACTAAGGTCGTTCGACTATATAGGAGGAGACTCCCAATCAAGCACGAGACAAGAAATTAGAAATTTCTCTTGGCTGATTTTGGATATTTCTATTTTCATTATGTGATTATTCATGAGTAAATGTGATGTAAATTTAGATACTTATAGTTTATGCATTGACAATTGACAGTTTTATCATAATGTAATAAATTAGAATGTATCATATATGCTTTATGATTGCACATATTTCTTAAATGTGCTAATATATATATATATATTCGCGTTTCCCCATTCCAAAATTTTGGGAGGTTGCGTTTCGTATCGCTTCCCGTTTTGGAAACTCGTACCCGTTTCCTCGTTTCGTGTAACCTTGCCAAGAACATTAGTGCTCCTATGAGTTGACGATACTTAGAAGCATTTCCCAATTCAGGTCTAGTAGTACTACCACATAACTTCTTAAAGTTAAGTTCCATCGGAGTAAGTCACAGGCTTGTAGTCCGCCATCCCAAATCTTTCGAATATCTTGACAACATATTTTCCTTGAGAGAGGAAAATTTCACCTTGCTTTTGCCAGACTTCGAACCCTAGGAAATAGTGCATCGGTCCTAGGTCCTTCATCTCAAATTCAGAAGCCAACTCCCTCTTACATTTGTGAATGAGAGGGTTTTCACTTCCATCAACTCCATACTTGATTTTGTAGAGCCACTTAGAGGTGACAACTGATTTGTCCTGGAGTCTAGGGATCACATCCTAGACATCATTCTTCATAATTGACTCATATTCTTCATTCATAGCATCCTTCCATACTTGATGCTTCACTGATTCTTCGAATGATGAAGGCTTATTTTGAATGATAATGCTCATGGCAGTGAAATATCCTTGATACTTGTTCGGCTTCTTGCTTTCACGGAAAGTCCCCCTTGGTGCAATGTGTCTCTCAGCATCTTCGAGAGTCTCCCTAAGCCATGAGGGTCTTCTTTTAGAGGAGGGCTCATGAGGAGGATCAATGGGATCCATAGGTTCACTAACATCAGGTATCGTTTTGTCTTTTTTTTGCACCTTGATTTCCGGCGTCAACTTCTTTGTCCTTCCTTAGGATAGGAAGGTTGTTGATCTTCCTGAGGGCCATATCTTCATCGAAGGTGACATCATGACTTATCTCGACTTCCTTTTGACCAGCCACATAAATTCTATATCCCTTAGAATTTTCACTATAGCCCACAAAGATTCGTTTTTCCCAGATGCACCCAATTTGCTTATTTTCTCTTTCGGCACAAGAAAATATACGGGACTTCCAAAAATTCTAAAATGAGAGACATTGGGTTTCTTACTAGTGAACATTTCTTCAGGAGTGTTGGAGTCTAATGCTTGATGAGGGCATTGGCTTTGAACTTACAGGGCGGTATTTGTAGCTTCAGCCCATAGGAACTTTGGAAGGCCTTGATCACGAAGCATGACACACACTGCTTCTACAATAGAGCTATGCTTCTTTTCAGTCACACCATTCTGCTCAGGAGTGTATGGCATTGTAGTCTCCCTCTTAATGCCAACTTCTTTGCAATAATCTCGGAATTCATTGGATTCGTACTCCCTCCCATTATCAGTCCTCAATATCTTGATCTTCTTCTTGGATTGGTTTTCGATCAAGGCTTTGAAGTGTCAGAACCAGGTGAACACTTCATCCTTCTTCTTTAATAAGTAGATCCAGGTCTTGCAAGAATAATCATCCGTAAAGGTGAGATAATATAAGTATCCTCCCAAAGAGTTTACAGGCATCATACCAGATATGTTGGAGTGGATCAATTGCAATATATCTGTGATCTTGCTATTACTTGAGGGGAATGGTGTTGATTTGGGGTAGCATTGGATGTGCTCTAGCCATGAAATTTGGTGGAGAGGTTGGGGCACATAAGATCTCCAATACCCAGAAAGGGTTTGGGCAGATTCTAAACAGATCAAGAGATATTAAAATAATTAATATTTTTAATGGAGTGCCTAAGTCTAAACTCATGGAAAATAAAATATTAATGTGTATTAATATGAATTTGTGTTAGAATGGCCTAAAAGACATGGATCAAGCCAAATTTAATCTTAGCCATTGATTAGAGACTTATTCTTGGCCGTTGAGATGTCAACAAAAAAAGTATAAGAGGAGGTTTGAGGGGCACTTAGAGAATACACTGAGGGAGACCGGTCAGTTCAATTTCTGGAGTGGGGTTTGTTGAGAAATTGAAATAGTGGTCTGGAGACTAGTTAGGAGGCAACAAGTACGGAATAGAGAGACAGGAGATCAACACAGAAGAGGCAGACGTAGAGCAAGAGGAAGCCACGCAGAGGCAGTGGAGACTGCGCAGAGCCAGAAGGGCCTGTGTCATCCATTCAGAGGATGCAGGAGTGACGCAGAGGCCCAGAGAGGTTGCGCAAAGCCTCATTAGGCTGGCGCAGAGGGTCTCAGACTGACAAAGAGGGTTTTAGGCTGTAGCAGAGGTCAGTAGGGCCTACACTGGGTTTAGAAAAGTGCTAGAAGTTTGTCTATCTGTGGGTAAGCCAGTTTGGCACCTCTTGTACAAGAAAATTGCTGAATAATAAAATCCTCCCTTGCTGCACCGATTTTCCCACATTGGGTTTTTTCGGGGACATTAGTCCAAAATAAATGTGTCAATACGTGCATATGTTTGGTTTTGTATTACGGTGTGATATCTGCAGCAGTATTTATTTTAATGTTTGTTGAAGTAATTTCATGAATAACTTATGATGAAATAAGTAGGAAAAGTAAATTAGTTGCTGCAGTGATAGAATTTTCACATGGTATCAGAGGAAGTAATTAGAGACAAAAAGGGAAAATCAGTTATGGGTTGAGACCACGATGCAAAGGCATCCACCTCAGGGGACTCACGTAGATTTTTAGAAGATTGCACAAGAGAGAGAGATTTCAATTTCTCTATGTTGGCTTCCAGGTTGGAAGAAGAAGTGGTGTGCATGACTAGTGTTGCACCATCAGAAGTATGGTATATAGATAGTGGTGCCTTGTGGCATATGATGGGAATCAAGGAGTGTTTCTCAGAATATCGAGAAGAGAAGGTGAACTTTTTGATTACCATGGGGAACAAGGCAAAGTGTACTCTAGTAGGAAAGGGTACCATAGTTTTTTAGACAGAATCGGGAGAGTGGTTTCGTGCCACAAATGTGCTACATGTGCTAGGATTGGGGATGAACTTACTTTCCATGTCACAACTACAAGGCAAGGGCTATGATGTCTACTTCATCAAGGAAAAGGTATACGTCAAACACCCGAGCTAGAAAAGGAAAGTGCAGATCGGGATCAAAAGTAATCGGTTGTATAGATTACAACTAGAATCTCTAATTTCATTAATAGGCAGTCATGGGGACGAAGACTTGAACGAACTATGGCACAGGAGGATGGGTCATGCACCATGGAGCTTTGAGAATTCTCAAGAGCACTGTAACAGGAGTTCCATATCTGAGTGCGGAACGAGATGATGTATGTAGGGGATGTGTTGTAGGAAAGTATGCCAAGGCAGCATTTCCTAGCAGCAACCACAGGGCCAAGAGTGTACTAGGATTGATACACTCAAATATCTACGGACCTATGTCCGTCCAATCTCTCATCGGTGCCGAGTACTTCCTTACCTTTATTGATGACCACTTGAGGAAAATTTGGATTTATTTTCTGAAAACCAAGGATGAGGTTTTTTGTCGATTCAAGGAGTTCAAGGCTCTAGTGGAGAATCTGACAGGTAAGAAAATAAGAGTCTTGCGCTCGGATAATGGTGGAGAATATGTCGATAAGGACTTCACTGATTATTGCGCTAAGGAGGGCATTAGAAGAGAGTGGACAACTCCCTAAAATCCAGAGCAAAATGGGGTGGCAGGAAAGAAAAACAGGACTATTGTAGAAGCAGCTAGGGCCATGCTATATGATCAGGATATGCCAAAATTCCTGTGGGCAGAAGCATGCAACACAACTGTCTACGTTTAGAACATGACTCCTCATCGGGAATTGGGCAAGATTACTCTAGAGAAAGTCTTCACTTGGAAGACATTTGAAGTTAGTCATTTTAGGATATTTGGGAGTTTGGCATATTGTCGTATACTCGAAGAAAAGAGGAAGAAACTGGATTAAACTATAGAAAAGGGGTATCTGGCAGGATATAGCAAGAACGCTAAGGCATATAGGATCTATCTTCCTGGGAGGAGGAAGGTAGTAGTACGACGAGATGTAAAGTTCATGGAGGACAGAGCTTTCAGAAGATCTTGCTAAACGCCTTCCAAGGAGCAGTCGAAAGAGGATCCGTTGGTCATGCCTCTTCAACCAATGGAAGTGAAGAATCCTTCCTTAGATCAGGAACATTATCAGGATGAGGAAGAGGAGCGAACAAAAGCACTTGGTTGTAGAGAAAGAACCAGCTGGGGACTTCGTCAGATTTTCCGTGATGTAGAGAACTACATTGGAGAGCCAAGGAACAGTAAAAGGGAGCAAAAACAACCAGACAAGTATCAGGCGTTAGTAGCTCAGGATGGAGAGCTTGCTAGCTTCAAAGAGGTAGCTCAGCATCAAGTCTGGCTAGATGCGATGGTGGAGGAGTATAACCCCATAATGGTAAACGATGTCTAGGAGGTGGTGTCAAGTCCTGAAGACAGATCTGTGGTAGGTTCAAGATGGATCTGCAAGATCAAATATGCTGTGGGCGACAATATTGAAAAATACAAGACCAGGTTTGTGGCTAAGGGGTATGCTGAAAATGAAGGGATTGACTATGAGGAAACCTTCGCCCCAATAGCCAGGTATACATCTATTAGGACCGTGATATCTCTTGCAGCCCAGATGGGATGGGAGATCCATCAGATGGATGTCAATACGACATTTCTGAATAGGGTAATAGAGGAAGAAGTATACATTGAACAACCAAAGGGATTTGAAACTCATGAGAAGAAGTCTCATGTATGTAGATTGAAGAAAGCCTTGTATGGACTGAAGCAGGCACCAAGAGCATGGTATGGTTGATTAGATGGCTACTTGCAAAAGATGGGGTTTGTCAAGAGTGATGCGAATTCGAATCTCTACTATCTAGTCGTAGAGAGCGAGCTATTTATCTTAGTATTATAT
Organism: Pinus taeda; assembly: GCA_000404065.3. Classification (NCBI taxonomy): domain Eukaryota; kingdom Viridiplantae; phylum Streptophyta; class Pinopsida; order Pinales; family Pinaceae; genus Pinus; species Pinus taeda. Next base: position 35,600 of record APFE030797415.1, on the reverse strand, counting down.
GTGGATGATCTCTTCCTGATAGGATCATCCAGACTCATTGAAGACTGTAAGAAGAATCTAGCCACACAGTTCGATATGAAGGATCTGGGACAGATGCACTATTTCCTAGGTTTGGAAGTTTGGCAGCAGAAAAGAGAAATCTTCCTTGGGCAAGGAAGGTATGCTAAATCCTCAAAAGGTTCGGGATGGGAGACTGTAGACCTATGGCTACACCAATAATCACTAACTCGAAGAAGATTGATGCATCAGAAGACAAGGATGTCTATCCCACCGTATACCGACAACTCATAGGGTCCCTGATGTATCTAGTCAATACCAGGCCAGATATTTGCTATACTGTCAACACCCTCAGTCAGTTCATGGTGGAACCAAAGAGGGCTCATTGGGCAATAGCCAAGCATGTTCTTAGGTATTTACAGGGAATAGTTGATTATGGGCTCTTGTACAATAAGGGGAAGGATATCAGGTTGCGTGGATTTACTGATGCAGATTGGGCAGCAAGTTCAGTGGATCGGAAAAGTACCTCTGGATATTGTTAAAACATTGGATCAGGATTAGCCTCTTGGTGCAGTAGGAAACAAAAGTCCGTGGCTCTGAGCTCGTCTGAGGCAGAATATACGGCAGCAAGCACAACTTCGTGTGAGGCCATATGGCTTAGAAAACTGCTGGTAAACCTATTCAGAAGAAATATGGAGGCGACTAGGGTAATGTGTGATAATTAGAGTTGCATCAAACTCTCTGAGAATCTAGTATTTCATGATAGGTCAAAGCATATTGATATCCGGTGTCACTTTGTAAGAGATTGTGTCCAACGAGGAGCTGTACAATTGAGCTACACTCCTATAGGGGAACAAGTGGCAAATATCCTCACCAAGGCCCTTGGAAAGTCAAAGTTTTACTACTTCTAGGAAAAGATGGGGATGGTAAAGAACCCTTTTCAGAAGTAGTGTGTTAGCAGCACGAATGAAGAGGGAGTTGCAGTGCAGATGTAGTGTTGGGAGAAAGGACCAACAACAACACAGATGCAGAGGAAGTTGCAGTGCAGATGCAGTGTTGGGAGAAAGGACCAACAACAACATGGATGCAGAGGGAGCTGTCGTATAGATGCAGCAGTGGTAGTAGCAGAGTCATGGGCAGCAGTATAGAAGGCAACAGTGCGGAGGATGTTGGGCAAGAAGGCCTAGCATCAGCACAAGTACCGATGCCAGATGATTAGAGTAATACTAAGTGAGCATTATTGTTAGAGCACAATCCTCACTAAGAGGGATTGTTGATTTGGGGTAGCATCGGATGTGCTCTAGCCATGAAATTTGGTGGAGAGGTTGGGGCACATAAGATCTCCAATACCTAGAAAGGGTTTGGGTAGATTCTAAACAAATTAGGAGATATTAAAATAATTAATATTTTTAATGGAGTCCCTAAGTCTAAACTTAGGGAAAATGATATATTAATGTGTATTATATGAATCTGTGTTAGAATGGTCAAAAAGACATGGATCAAGCCAGATCTAATCTTAGCCGTTGATTAGGGACTTAATCTTGGCCGTTGAGATGTCAACAGAAAAAGTATAAGAGGAGGCTTGAGGGGCACTTGGAGAATACACTGAGGGAGACTAGTCAGTTCAATTTTTGGAGTGGGGTTTGCTGAGAAATTGAACCAGTGGTCTGGAAACCAGTTAGGAGGCAACGAGTACAAAACAGAGAGACGGGAGATCAACATAGAAGAGGCAGACACAGAGCTAGAGGAAGCCACACAGAGGCAACAGAGACTGCGCAGAGCCAGAAGGGCCTGCATCATCCATGCAGTGGCTGCGAGAGTGATGCAAAGTCCCAGAGAGGCTGCACAGAGCGTCAGTAGGATGACGCAGAGGGTCTCAGATTGACGTAGAGGGTTTCAAACTCACGCAGAGGGTTTCAGGCTATAGCAGAGGTCAATAGAGCCTACGCTGGGTTTAGAAAAGTGTTGGAAGCTTGTCTATCTGTGGGTAAGCCAGTTTGGCACCCTGTTATACAAGAAAATTGTTGAATAATAAAATCCTCCCTTACTGCACTGGTTTTCCCACATTGGGTTTTTCCTGCGACATTAGTCCAAAATAACTGTGTCAATGTGTGCATATGTTTGTCTCTATGTTACAGTGTGATATCTGCAACAATATTTATTTTAATGTTTTTTGAAGTAATTTCATGAATAACTTATGATGAAATAAGTAGGAAAAGTAAATCAGTGGCTGCAGTGATAGAATTTTCACAAATGGTCCCCTTGTAAGTTTTCCTTTGGCACATCCCAGACATACACTTTCATGCTCTACTTTGAACTTGGGCATACCTGTCACCGTCTGTCTCACATCAGGTAAGGCCTTATAATGAAGATGGGTAAGCCTCTGGTGCCATAGTTCAGACTGTAGAGATGTGTCGCAAGACATGGCTCCCAATGGACTTGCTCCAACTTGATACGAAGTGTAAACTCTGAACCCAAGAGTAAAAGCATCTTTAAAATTTCTTTTCCAAACACATACCTTTCCATCGATGAATGCCACCTTGAATCCTTTGTCCTCCATGGCTGAAATGGACACCAGGTTCTTCTTGAGATCAAGTACATAGTGTTACCTTGAATAGTGTTACCTTGATTCAATTGAAGGGTAACATTCCCTACTCCCTTCATGGGATAGGTGGCATCGTCTCCAAGGATGATCTCCATGTTTGTCTCCTGTTCTATTAGATTAGAGAGGGCTTCCTTGTATCAAGTGAAGTGCCTTGAGGCACCACTATCAATCAACCAATTTCCCAAAGTGTTTGGAGGAGAGGCAATGGAGAGGGCCGATATAAGATAGTACTCTTTTTGTTTATTGTTAGCAACATTTGATTCTTCATACCTGGAGTTCTTTGATTTCTTGCAGGGTCGACCATTTCCTTGATGTCCCTTATTCCTTTTTCCTTTGCCATTGGACCTGCCATTCCTTTGATCGTTGTTGTTGAAGTTGCCCCTAGAATGATTGTGATCATCATCATGCGATGTGTCCCTTCTATTTGGACACTCCCTTGCATAGTGGCCAAACTTATTGCAAACAAAGCACCTGCCCTTCCTTCCTCCCTTAGATCTAGGCCTTCAATGGAAATGACCTTTAGACAGTGTTGTGAAAAGCGCGTTTTAATCGCGCGTTTTTCAAAAAGCGCGCTTTTTTCCCCAAGCCGCATAAAACGCGCGTTTTATAGGAAAAATGTGTCGGTAATTTTTTTGCCGCTTTTTTCTGAAAAAAACGCGCTTTTTTCACTTTTTTCGAAAACAGTGCGCTTTTTTCGAAAACAGCGCGCTTTTTTCATAAAAAAGCGCAGGACCAGCGGGCAGTGCGATTTTATAATGAAAAAATACATTTTTCATTGCTCATTCAGATAGTCAGGCGCGCGCGGAAGAGGAGAAGAGCTAGGAGAGCAGCTAGGAGAGTTCTCTTGCCGAATCAAAGTGGTTAGAGGACTATTTCAAGAGGAGATCGCCGATTTCACCGTAGAAACGGTATGTAGGTTAATTTTTTTTTGTTTTCATTGTTTCAAAACATTGTTTTTCTATGTTTTTAATTGTTTTTGGTTGAGAAACTTCATATGGGCACCATTTTTTTTTGTTTTCATTGTTTTTAAAGATTTTTTTGTATTTCTTCATTGATTTGGGATGGGTAACTTGGTATGGCTATGGGAACCAATTTTTTTTTTTGTTTTCATTTTCTTTTAAACATTGTTTTTGGCATTTGCTTGCCATTTGGTTGGGTAACTTGGGTTTGGAACTTTGGATTCTAGAAATTTGTAACTTGTAATTTTGTAAATGGCAAATGCTAAATTGTAATCCTAAATTCATATTTGCTAATCCTTATTAATTTTTCCCATAGGTTTGCAACTTCAAAGTTAAAAAACAAACATGCCAAGGAAATTGGATCCTTTCTGGGATTATGGTGTGCCTAATGCTCCAAATGATAGAAAAAACTTGATTTGCAAGTTGTGTGGAAAGGAGATACGCAGGGGGGTGTATAGGTTGAAGTATCACCTTGCACAAATCCCTGGACATGATGTGGGGCCTTGTACAAATACAACTGCTGAAGTTATCCAAAGAGCAATGAGAGCATTGGGAGAATTAGAGCAGACTAGAGAGGCCAAAGAAGAACTGAAAAGGCAACTAAGAAGGTCAGCTGAAGGAAGTGGGCCAAGTGGCACTGGTTCTACTGCAGCATCAATCAATCCGGTAGCTGCATCATCATTTTTTTTCCTTCGAACCACACCTAGTTCACAGCCATCTATCGGTTCAATGCTAAAAAGAACCGAGAAAGAAGAAGCTGACAACTTGCTTGCAAAATTTCTCCTCTGGAGTGATATTCCTTTCAGCATTGTAAGGAATAATCCATTTTTCCAACTTGCTATTGATGTTATTGCCAGTGTTGGCCCAGGGTACAAAATCCCTTCTTATCATGATTTCAGAGGCCGGATTCTTCAAAATCAAAAGCGTGACTGCACCCAA
>APFE030797415.1:0-31080 GCA_000404065.3 Pinus taeda | reverse complement strand
AAATGATATTAAACATCTTATATATTAGTTTTTTTTATCATATTTATGTGTCAATGTATTTATTTTATGTTGTAGATGATTTAGATATTAAAAAAATTGAAAAAAATGAAAAAAAAATGAATATTTTTGTACCAAACAATTTTTTCCTGCTTTTTTCCCGATTTTTCCGCTTCATTCCCCGCGCCGATTTAATCCCGCTCGCGCTTTTAATAACATTGCCTTTACACTCTGCATTATTTTACCTTTTGGCATGAGTGGAGAATGTAGTGGGGTTGCTTCTATTAGAAGGCATTTCTTGCTCCACAATTCTTGTTTCCTCTTGAATGCATCTTGAGTCTTGACATCAATTCTTCAAACCCTGGAATTCGATCATTGTTGAGGACGATGGTTCTAAATACATACCACTTAGGTGGGATTCCTCCAAGGGTGGTGAGAGTAAGTTCCCTGTTAGGAATGACTTCTCCAATCGACAGTAGATCATCCTTGATCCTAGTAATCCTCAAGAAATAGGATTGAATTATCCTCGTCCTTGCCCTTCTTAATATCCTTCAACTTATTCTTGAGAAATAGAATTTGATTAGCATTACTAACCTTGAACATGCCGACCAACTTGTTGTAGATCTCCTTGGAGGTATTCAATTCGAAGATGTAGGCCACTAGATGCTTGTCAATGGAATCCCTAATAATCTTCTTTGCTTTGACTTCAGCCCTATTGTACTTGGTCTTCGTAGCAACCGGTGCATTTGAAGGAGGTTCAGGGATTTTACTCTGCACATAGTCCATCACTTCTTTTTTTTCCAAGGTCAAATCAAGAGACATCTTCCATCCATGATCGTCAGATTTATCATGGAGCTTGTCTTCAACCAGGAAGTAGGATGAGGAACTCATTGAACCTTTTGTCCTTGTCCAACTGTCTTTGGTGTTTGCTTTTTGACTTTTGCTTGGGCTTTGTTTTCACCTCAGCTCTGATACCATGTTAATTTTATGCAGCAATGATATGTTCTATGCTTTAGAGAAATTTTACTTCAATTTCTTTATTAGCCCAATATCAATATTCAGATTAGCATTCACATCAACATGATAGTAAAATGCACATAGAACATAAACATAAATAGTAGAAAATAAGCCAAGACAAGAGGACACAAGATGTGGCACCAACCAGGGACAAACCCTAATGTGGGGAAACCCTTGATCAAATCTTCTTTTAGTCTTCAATGGTTCAGCAGAGAGAGATAGTACAATTTACAAATCTGATAATTTATAATAGTAGCAAAAGAGCCCTAACCAGAAAAGTCAACGTTGGTCAACATGGCTTATTTGACCCTTAGCAAATTGGTCAACTTCAGTCAACTTTGGCCTCCAAACAACAAGATAAAACAACCCTCAAAACAATCAAATTTAGCCTAGTGAAAGTTTGGTCAAACAACCCACTTGCGATGAGCCCTTGCTGTTGTCAACGCTGGCCAACAGTCAATGTTTAGCCTTGATTTCTTTGCCCAGAAATGCGGTCTGCCCAAACAGAGATAACCCTCACAAAAACGCAGTCATAGGAGGTCAACGCATGATGGTCAACGATTGGTCAAACTGCCTAGAAATTTTGTCTCCTAAAATTTCAGCCTCTTGAAATTTCCCTCTCTTGAAATTTCGGATGTGTGGAGAGAGAGAGGCCCATAAATCCGTACCCAATCAATGAGGAGAGACACAAAGAAGTGTGGAGATGAGTGTGTCCAAATGAGGCTAAGTCACCTTCTATTTATATGCAACGTTGAGGATGAATAGACGTGACTGTTGGGCTTCTGAGCCTACATAAGTTTGTTGGCCGAACTTGACAATTTGATTATAATCAAAATAAATTCATAACTTCATTTGTACATGTCAGAATTGGATGATCTTTAGATCAATCCTACACCTCTCAGAGAGAGGAATCCAAGAAAAATATCAATTGTCATAAATAAGATGACCCATGTGGAGTTTGTCCCTAGTTGCCAATTTTAATACACATGCACATAGGCACCAAACATCAATGGTTTGTGCAATATCTTGTCTAGAACTTGAGGGACATGCAGGTTTGTGAGGTATTCATGACTTGAGGGTAGCTCATCCTTTAGTCTGTACTTCAACATGTTAAAAACGAAGTCGCTAGTGGATTATGATTGATTTCTCTTAACTTGATAATTACTTGTGAAAATTTGTCGACTTCTTATTAAATTTATATTCTCTTCATCAAGCAATTACCAAAAATGTACAAAACATGTAGCTGACAAAGAGACAAAAGACACAAAAATTAGGCTCCAAGCCAGGGCAAAACCCCACAGAGGGGAAAACCCAAGAAATCCTCTTCTTATAGAATCAGATCAAAGTGAGATATCCATGACACAAGAGCAAGATTGCCACAAAGACCCAAGGCATCCCTCCTCCAAGTATTTTTTACAAGTCAAAGTTAACAAAAGTTGACAAAAGTCAATGCTGGTCAAACCCTTCTAAACTCTGGTCAAAGTATAGAAAATCTCAAACCTGTAGTGAAGGCTGAATTTCGACCCTATAAGAGCCTTGGAAACCATAAAAACAATCGCATGTGTGAGTAGAACTAGGGCACAAACAGTGCATTTTCTCTCTCCTTTGGCTTTGCTCTCTCTCTCTCTCTCCCTCTCTCTCTCCTATGATTTTCACTGATTTTCTTCTTTTTCTTGCACATAAATCAATGTGAATGGATGAGTGAATTAATTACTCAAGTGGTTGAGTTGACTCATATTTATAGCTGTCCTGTGTTAGTTTTTGTAGCATCAGATGTGTTCTAGCCACGAAACTTTGTGGAGAGGCCAGAATGAATGAGTTGTCCAAAACCTAGAAATTGTTTATGGAAATTCCACCTAGAAGTGTCTCTATTAGATTATTAACCAACTTTTTAATTATTTCCTAAGTCTAAACTTAGGGAATATGGTTAATTGATTAGTATTAATTGAGATGTGAGAATCATCTAGAAACTCACATAGATCGACAGGGAATTAATCTAGGCCATCGATAATGTTATAGTCTTGGTCGTTGGTGCTCCAACAGAAGATTATAAGAAGAAGTTGATGGGTAGATGGAGAATGCACTAGGTTAGATACTCAGTTGCTCAAGTAGATCAATTTTCTCGGTGGCTGAAGTTCGGCAAGAGAACATCGAGTCAGAGAGTGAGTTGCAGGTGGGAGAGATAGGGCATCAACAATAGTCTAAGAGTGGAGAACAAATCTAGAAGGGGCAACACAAAGGAGGAGCGCAGTTCATTAGTGTAGAGGAGTGACGCAGGGCCTACGTAGAGAGTGACGCTGGGAGGAGAACGAAAGGGTAGAAGGTCCTCTTCGGGGTCAGCAAAATGCTGTGGAGTATGAGAAATTCATTAGTAAATTTCTGTTAGTGATTCTTCCTCTATTTTGTCTATCAGTGTCTTGTACAAAAATTATTGCAGAAGATTAATAAAAGAAACCCTCGTCTGCTGCATCGACTTTCCCACATTGGGTTTTTCAGGGGATGACTGTCCAAAAATAACTGGCATTATGGTATATGTGTGCTCGCATTTATTTTCCACAAAAATTTATTTGTATAGGTTGCACTGTATATGTTTCGATATTTGCCGTAGAAAACTACAAATAATTTGTTTAATCAATTTAAGAAATAGGAGAAATAATATCAGTTGCTGCAGTAAAATTCAAGGCAACGAATTTTCACATAGTATCAAAGCACAGGTAAAGAAGGAAGAGCTCGCTTGCAGCTGGAAGAAGGATTTCAAAAGCACTGCGTAGGTAGCTGTTTGAAACCCCAGAGAGGCTACGCAATCCATTGGCTAGGTGGGCAAAATTTCGTGGAAAATTAATTCTCTGAGTGAGTCGACAGAGAATAAATTTTTTTGGGTCGAGATTTGTCAGAGGCAGAGGGAGTAGCGTAATAGTTTCCACGCAGAGCAGGTCGTGTATTTTACAGCTGTGAATTCAGTGTTTAGAAGGAGAAAGCACAGGAAATTATGGATAGTCAAGAAGCCTCAGAATTATCTTCTAGATTGGAAGATGAGTTCGCGTGTCTATTAGGATTGACATTCGCTGGTGTCTGGCATATTGATAGTGGAGCTTCAGCTCACATGACTGGAGTGTTGATTTTGGGTAGCATCGGATGTGCTCTAGCTCCAAAAATTTGTGGAGGGGTTAGAATACATAAGATCTCCAAGACCTAGAAATTGTTTGGAGAAATTCTGCCCAGATTGTGAGTTGTTAAAATAATTAATATTTTTAATGGGTTCCTAAGTCTAAACTTAGGAAACTAAAAATATTTATGGGTATTAATAAAAATATGGGTGAGAAGCTTCTAAGAGGCAAGGATCAAGTCTGTTTTAATCTTAGCCATTGATTAGGGACTTAATCTCGACCGTTGATTCATCAAAAAGAAAAGTATAAGAGGAGGCTTGAGGGTCAATTGGAGATAAACCAAGTGATTAGTCAGTTCAATTTTTCTAGGGCGTGTTTTGCTGAGAAAATCGAACAAGTGATCTTTGTTGCAGTGAGGGGTAGAAGCAGAGATTTGGATCAAAAAGGAGTTCCGAGCCAAAGAGTACTAGGTAGAGAGGCAGCAGTAACATCAGAGAGGCAGCGCAAAGGCCTATGCAGCGCACGAAGGGGCTCACGTAGTGTTGATGCAAGCCAAAAGGTTTTCTTGCAGTGGCAGTGTAGGATATTCGTCAGAAGTTTGAGATTTTTCTGGAGAAGTGAGGTTCTGAGCCGGGAGGGCTAAACAACAGTTTTCCTCCAGCAAATCGATCTAGTAGAAGGGGTGACGCAGTCTCCTAGAGGCAAAACACTGACCCAAGCAGTGATTGCGTTGGGATTTCGCAGTGTTTGCCAGAGTCAGGGCACTTAGTGGATCAGTTGTGACTTGGAGAACGAGGTAAACCCTTGTATGTATTTCTTGTTGTCGAGATTTCTCTGAAAGGTTAGCCGGTGTGAGAGGCAACCTGTTGTACCCAGATTCTGCTTGCTTAATAATACAAACCCTTTATCTGCTGCACTGGTTTTCCCACATTGGGTTTTTACGAGGATGTGTTGTCAAAAAATAACGGTGTCCCTTGTGTGTTTGTCTCATCTATTGTTTCAGTTTATGATCTGTATGTCAGTGTAGTCTGCAGTAGTGTTTTTCATCATTGTTTATAATTAAATGACTTGTTGAATGAAATAACAAGTAGGAGATGATAAACCAGTGACTATAGTAGGATTTCTATTTGTATAGATTCAAAATTTTTTACATGGTATTAGAACATTGCATATCATAAGAGATTGAAGCCATCAACTGGGAGATCCAACAAATCTGTTGCAGAGAGGCAGCTGTCCCGAGTGACAGCGCTGTTCTTGAGTCAGAGAATGCAGAGGAAGGGTGACACAATTCAGGAAAGGTGACTCAGAGGCTCATGTAGTGCTTGCGTCAGCATACTAAACAAGGAGAGGGTGACACAGTAGCTGGGAGGAGCCCACATAGTGATTGTGTCATCTTTCTAGGTCAGCATAGAAGCCGAGGGGGCATATCAGGCTTACACAGAGCCACGTCATCTTTTTTGGACCAGGAAGGAGTGATGCAATGGCCAGGAGGAGTTGATCTAGCTCACGTAGTCACTGCATAGAGTCAAAGGAGCTTAGATTTTTCACTTGCGGGGGCTATAGGAGCAGTGCAGATTCGATATGTGGTGCTGGTGGAACGTTGTTACCGTTGTTACAAAATAATGTTTGTGGAGATGAAACCGAGGTAGAGGGAGTCACTACCTTGACGGATTTCTTGCCAAGAAATCTAGGTCTGGGTTGTTGAGAAACAACAAAGGAGGATTGGAGAAGGGGTGATTCAACATTTTTTGGCGGGAGGATTTCCGTGAAGGGAATTAGGACTCAGAGGGAGTCTAGAAGGAACTTGTTCCTTAGAGGATTTCTAGCGCCAAAGAAATCCAGATCTGAGTCTTGCTGGGGCAACAATGAGAGAGGGAGAAGAGAACCTGTTCTATACTTGTTTGAGCAGAGATGACAACCAATGGAATGAGGGATCATGACAGATTGGATAGATCATCCAACTTTGTCATGTGGATGGCTAGGGTCCTGGTAGTCTTGGACAAGAATCGCATCAAAGATTATGCCTTGAAAGTGGTTGCTATACTGGTTGATGCTGATCCTCTCAAGAAATACGAGCAGGCTCAGGCAAAGGTGAAGTGCATGATCTTGGATGGGGTCAAGGATCATCTGGTCACACATATTGCTGAAAAGGAAACGACAAGGGAGATGTGGGAGGCCTTGACCACCTTGTATGAGACAACTTTGTTAAAATTGGCAACTAGGGCCAAACTCCATGTGGCTCATCTTATTTATGGCAACTGATATTTTTATTGAATCCCTCTCATCGAGAGGTGTAGGATTGATCTAAAGATCATTCGATTCCGATAAGTATTCATGGACATATGAATTTATCTGTATTATGGGACAATTCGTCAAGGTCGGCCAACAACCTAACTACCCCCTCTTGTGCTCCACGTTTTAGTATAAATAGAAGAAGACTTTAAGTCATTCGACACACTCACTCTCTTGTGATCTCTCTTCATCCTGTTTTGTGTTTGATGGAGAAGAGATCTAAAAGGAGTGCCCTAGTATCTACACTGCCCTAAAGAAGATGAAATGTTGGACATCTAGACGCAGGCCCTATAGACGCAGTCACAGAGGATCCTTATATGCTATATAAAGGTGATCGTAATAAGCCCTAGCCGTAGTGATAAAAGGAGGCACAATCGCAGTTGGAAGGAGCCCTACCACAAGTCCTATTACGCAGCTAAGAAGGTCTAATCACAATCCTATATCCGCAGTTATAGTAGGCTTATATGCGCTGCACAAAGGAGGGCTAAACGCTGTCAAAAGAGACCTAATCTATCCACTATTGAAGAAGCCCTAATACATCTAAACGCAATCTTGTTCACGCAAAGGATACCTATTAAATGCAATCAAATGGAGCCATCCTAACATAGCAAGGAGACCTGTTATATGCAGACAAACTATGCAACCTGTTATATGCAGTCAAATGGAGTAAATGTATCCTTGGGTGGGTCTAAGGTACAGTATTCCTGTAGCAAACAATAGTACCTTGGACTACCCAAAGCTTCGGTGATGACCACAGTAATAGAGAAAATAATACTCTCCTCGGTGATATTCATCTTCGTGAATGAGATCAATGACAGCATGTTCCTGTGGCAAAGAGGATCTATGAAATCCTACAACAGTACTAACTCGAGATAGGAGTATATTACAATGAGAAGATTCGAATCTGTCATTCTCTGCATACTTGCAACTTGATGATCTCATAATAGTATACCTCAACGTCCTTCCTTCTTGACTCAGCCACACATATTTGGTGATCACTGTCTCAGTTCAGATACACTCGTGGAAAGATGCAGCAGTAAATGATCTTGGTGATACAGTTGTGAAGACCTCAATGTCGCAACAACGATGGTTTCAATATCAAGTAAGATCTTGTTGAAGGTTGTTGTAGCAACGACAGTGATAGTTACATTCTCAGCAGAATGGAAGAAGCTATATCAAGAATGATTAGTGACAAAGTCATGATCTAAGTTCTTGTAAGATCCTGATCTCCTTGAAGATTCAGAGATCACCTTTGTGGTAACTTCTAAGGGACAGTCATTGTGCAGCAATGATGTTATCAATGATGACAGCAGTACTGAAGATATCAGTGATGTAATAGGACAACATGATGATGAATGAAACAGTGAGCATGAGAAATAATGAGCAACGTGATGATGAGATCAGGGGCAACTCAGTCATCAAGGTTCAACACATGTGACAGTACGACATGGTGTCACACAGTGATGTGCAACAAATGGACGAAAGGCAACACTATGATAGGTGAAGCAGTCACCTTGGAGAATCAGTTGAAGCAGAATGTCTTCAACTGATCTCATCGTTATAGGAGATGATCTATGGTCAGATCTAGATAAGTCAAAGTGTTGACTTCCTGTTGTAAATGTACTATCTCTCTCTCTGCTGAACTTTGAAGAACATAAGAGAAGAATTGATCAAGGGTTTCCCTACATTGGGGTTTGTCCCTGGCTAGCGCCACATCTTGTGTCCTCTTGTCTTGGCTTGTTTTCTGCGATTTATATTTATGTTCTATCTACAGTTTACTTTATGCTGATGTGATTGCTAATATGGAAAAGAAATTTAAATAAATTGCTCTAGCATAGAACATACCTAAAATTAACAAACTTCCGTCCAACGAAAGATGTTGCTTGAGAACCAGCTAAGACAACATCAGATGAAGAAGGGAGAAGAAATCGATCCCTTCCTTCTCAGGTTGAAAGGGATTCGAGACCAGCTTACTTCCGTGGGGTCTACACGAGATCCTGAGTTCATGCTCAGGACTGCCCTGAGTGTAGTCACTGAAGGCTGGGAGACCTTTGTCCAGAGCATCTTGGGCAGGGCTTCTCTCCCCAGTTGGGAGGAGATGTCGGCAGCTCTTCGATAGGAAGAGATCAGGGGGTTAAGCAAGGCAGGAAGCAGTGACAAAGGAGTCAGAGTCAAGGAGGAAGAGAAAGATGCAACTTTCACATCATCGGGACAACAAGGGAAACAGAAGAGGAAAAAGAAAGACATAACCAAAGTCAGATGCTTCAGGTGTGGGGAACTGGGACATTTCGCCACTCAATGCCCTCAGAAGAAGGGCAAGGAAGAGAAGTCTGACTCGAAGGTTGCTCCAGCGAAGGATGACAAGGAGGATGATGACGAGGATTGTGCCATGAGTGCTCATGCACCTATGGAGAAGAGGTGTGTCGACATTGAGCTGTAGTCGAGACGACTACAAAGGGGGCAGGATCCTTGAGGTGCCCAAACTCTTGGACACATATGGCTACGGGAGCCCTTAATGACAGTAGCTAAATGACAGGAGTTAGTTGGTGTGAGGGATGATGGTGCAACAGTGGCAGAGCTAGAGTGCCAGATTCTGAAGTAGCGCAGTGGAGGTTGTAGCAGTGCGGGAAGCACAAAGAAGATTGCAGCAATGCATTAGCAACAGAGGGCTAGCACATATTAGCAGCAGACGTAGCTTTAGCATCACGAGGTATCCAGACTGACCATGTCAGCTTTTGGGTGACTTATGTTGCTTACTTCTCAGCAACTGAGTTGCAGTGCTATGGGTAGCATAATGTAGTATATTGAGTGGGAGGTGTCGCATAGAGGTAGCAGTGACAGTGGCAGTGTCATGGGCAGCAGTAGTGCAGTGGATGAAGGGCAGCAGGCCAAGCATCAGCAGCACAACGACCCAATGCCATGGATTAGTGTGATGCTTCTATTGAGAAGTATTGCTAGAGCACATTCCTTGCTAAGAGGGAGTGTTGATTTTGGGTAGCATCGGATGTGCTCTAGCTCCGAAAATTTGTGGAGGGGCTAGAATACATATGATATCCAATACCCAAAAATCGTTTGGAGAAATTCTGCCTGGATTGTGAGTTATTAAAATAATTAATATTTTTAATGGGTTCCTAAGTCTAAACTTAGGAAGATAAAAATATTAATGGGTATTAATAAAAATATGGGTGAGAAGCTTCTAGAGGTGAGGATCAAGTCTGTTTTAATCTTAGCCGTTGATTAGGGACTTAATCTTGACTGTTGATTCATCAATAGGAAAAGTATAAGAGGAGGCTTGAGGGTCAGTTGGAGATACACCAAGTGATCAGTCAGTTCGATTTTTCTGAGGCGTGGTTTGCTGAGAAAATCAAACAGGTGATTTGAGTTGTAGTAGGAGGGGCAGAAGTAGAGATTTGGATCGGAAAGGAGTTCCGAGCCAAAGAATACTAGGTAGAGAGGCAACAATAGCATCAGAGAGGCAACAATAGCATCAGAGAGGCAACACAGAGGCCTACGCAGCCTAGCAAGGGGCTCACGCAGTGCTAACACAAGTCAAGAGGGTCCCTTGTAGTGGCAGTGCAAGATATTCGTCAGAAGTTCGAGATTTTGCTGGAGAAGCGAGGTTCTTGAGCCGAGAGGGCTGAACAACAGTCTTCCTCCAGCAAATCGGTCTAGTAGAAGGGGTGACACAGTCTCCTAGAAGCAAGATGCTAGCCCAAGCAGTGATTGCATTGAAAGGTTAGTCGGTGTGAGAGGCAACTTGTTGTACTCAGATTCTGCTTGCTTAATAATACAAACCCTCTATCTGCTACACTAGTTTTACCGCATTGGGTTTTTCCGGGACGTGTTGTCCAAAAATAACGGTGTCCCTTGTGTGTTTGTCTCATCTATTGTTTTGTTTTATGATCTGTATGTCAGTGTAGTCTGCTTTAGTGTTTTTCATCATTGTTTATAATCAAATAACTTGTTGAATGAAATAACAAGTAGGAGATGATAAACCAGTGACTGTAGTAGGATTTCTGTTTGTATAGATTTGGAAATTTTCACATGGAGTAAAGGAATATTTCTCAAGCTATCAAGAGGACCAAATGAACTTCCAAATCACTATGGGCAACAGAACTAAGTGTACTCCAATATGGAGAGGCACCATAGATTTTCAAACGAAAGTAGGAACCAACACTAGTGCCACTAATGTACTACATGTGCCAAGATTGCGTATGAACATAATTTCAGTATCCTACTTGTAGGACAAGGGGTAGGATGTATACTTTGTGGGAAATAAAGTATATGTCAAGCATCCCAACTGGAAGAAGGTGAGAATATGAGATAGATTGGAGCTCGAAGCAACAGGCTATATAGATTACAGATCAATTCTCCAATGGCATTGATAGGCAGTGATAGCAATAGTAGGAAGGAGTTGAATGAACTATGGCACAGGAGTATGGGACACTTGCACGATCGAGCACTTAGGATGCTCAGAGAGACTGTAACAGGAGTTCCAGCTCTCAGCACAGAGCACAATGATCTATGTCAAGGATGTGTATTTGGGAAGTACGCAAAAGTATCGTTTCCCAGAAGTGACAACAGAGCCAATGGCGTGTTGGGATTGATACACTCAGATATTTGCGGCCCTATGTCCACTTGAGCTCTTAGTGGTGGCGAGTATTTCGTCACCTTTATTGATGACCATTCTAGAAAAACCTGGATCTACTTCTTAAAGTCCAAGGATGAGGTCTTTGATCGGTTTCAAGAGTTCAAGGTTCTCGTAGAAAACATGATAGAGAAATAGATCAAGGTACTACGTTCATATAATGTTGGAGAATACACAGATAAAGACTTCACAAATTTCTGCGCAAAGGAAGGTATCAAAAGAGAGTGGACAACTCCCTACAATCCACAACAGAATGGAGTAACAGAACGGAAGAACAAAACTATAGTCGGGGCAGCAAAGGCCGTGTTATATGATTAGGATTTGCCTAGATTTCTATGGGCATGAGCATGCAACGCAACAGTGTACATTCAATACAGGATACCTCACAGAGCTTTGGGGAAGAAAACGCTAGAGGGAGTTTTCACTGGGAAGAAACCTGAGGTAAGTCATTTGGGGATATTCAAAAGTGTGGCCTATTGTCACATTCTAGATGAGAAGAGCAGTAAGTTGGACCAGACTGTAGAAAAGGGGTATCTTGTAGGGTATAGCGAGACCTCAAAGGAATATAGAATCTACATTCCTAGCAACAAGAAGATTGTAGTGAGGCGAGATGTAAAGTTCGTCGAAGACAAAGCTTTCAGAAAATCTCGAGAGATGCCTGCAGGAGGTCAGTCATTTGATGTTCCATTAGTCCAGACGCAACAGGGACCGTAGGTAGAACAAGCAAGGGGATAGTTACAGGATTCGAGTACAATGACTAGTACCAACATCTCCTCAGTAGTAGGAGATCCAGGAAGTTCTCAGTAGATAGAGCAACAGGAACAGGGGGAGGAACAAATTGAACCTCCACCACCAGTGGTAGGACCAGTAGGGAAGTGCATCAATCCTTTAAGGATGCAGAAGAGTTTGTCGGAGCTCCTAGAACCAACAAGAGGTAGCGTAGGCAACCTGACAGATATCAAGCCTTGGTGGCTCAGGTTGTAGAACCCTCCAATTTTCAAGAAGCCGCACAACATCAGGTGTGGGTGGATGCCATGGTAGAAGAGTACAGTTCTATCATGACAAATGATGTTTGGGAGGTAGTGCCTAGACCAGAAGATAGATCAATTGTGGGTTCCAGATGGATCTACAAGATCAAGTACGCTACAAATGGCAATGTAGCGAAGTATAAGGCTAGATTCATGGTAAAGGGATATGCACAAAAGGAAGGAATAAACTATGAGGAGACCTTCGCCCCAGTTGCTAGATATGACTCTATCAGATCCGTCATATCCCTAGCAGCATAGATGGGATGGGAAATTCACTAGATGGACGTCAAGACAACATCCTTGAATGAGGTGATAGAAGAAGAGGTGTACATAGAGCAACCTGAAGGCTTCGAAACTCATGAGAAGCACACTCATGTATGCAGATTGAAGAAAGCCCTATATGGGCTCAAGTAGGTGCCTAGGGCATGGTATGGTTGGACTGACAGTTACTTGTAGTAGTTGGGATTCATCAAGAGTGATGCAGATCCCAATCTCTACCATCTGATGGTGGAGAATGAGCCTCTCATTCTAATTTTATATGTAGATGATATGTTTTTGACATGATCATCAGGGTTCATAAAGGATTGGAAAAGAGACCTTGCAACAAAATTTGACATGAAGGATATGGGGTTGATGCACTATTTTCTAGGGTTGGAAGTATGGTGGAAGAATGGGGAGATCTTCCTTGGGCAAGGGAGATATGCTACAAAAATTTTGAAGAGATTCAGAATGCAGGGTTGCAAACCCATGGCAACACCCATGATTACCAACTAGAAAAAAATAGATGCATCTGGGGACAAGGAAGTCAACCTTACCTTGTATAGACAACTAATTGGGTCACTCATGTATCTGGTCAACACCAGGCTAGGCATTTGTTTTGCTGTCAATACCCTTAGTTAGTTCACGCTGGAACCCAAAAGGGTACATTGGGCAACAATTAGGCACATTCTTAGATATGTACGTGGAACAATCGGTCTCGAGTTGAAATATACTCGAGTAGATGATGTTAGGTTGAGCAGATTCACAAATGCAGTTTGGGCAGGAAGTTCAGTGGACAGGTAAAATACCTCCGGGTACTGCTTCAACGCTGGATCAGAGATGATCTCTTGGTGCAACAAGAAGCAGAAGTTAGTGGCACTGAGCTCAACAGAAATAGAATATATGGTGGCCAATACGACTATGTTCGGATCCATATGGATTAGGAAATTACTGGTGAGATTGTTTAGGAAGAAAATGGGAGCGACCAATGTTTACTGTGATAATCAGAGTTTCATAAAACTCTTTGAGAATCTAGTATTTCATGATAGGTCAAAGCACACGGATATCAGATGTCATTCATTAGAGATTGTGTTCAACATGGGGCAGTCCAGTTGCAGTATGTCCCCCAGGTGATCAGGTAGTAGACATACTCACAAAAGATCTAGGGAGAGCTAATTTCATCCAGTTCAGAGTACAAATTGGTATGGTGGAGAATTCGTTTCAATAGATTCTCAATAGCAGCTGTTGAGAGGGAGTTGCAGTGCAGATGTAGTAGTTGACAACAGCTCAGCAGGGTCAGCAGTAGCGCAGATGCAATGCATATTAGAGTTGTGTTGTAGTTGGTGGACAACAACAACCAGACATTAGCAATGTGACATGAGATGATGCAGAGACAAGGTGTTGCTACAAAAGGCAACAACATTAGAACACTTTCCTCGCTAAGAGAGAGTGTTTGTTCTAGCCACAAAACTTTGTGGAGAGGCTAGAATGAATGAATTCTCCAAAACCCATAAATCGTTTCTAGAAATTCCACCCAAAAGTGTCTTAATTAGATTATTAACCAATTTTTTAATTATTTCGTAAGTCTAAATTTAGGGAATATAGTTAATTAATCAGTATTAATTGAGATGTGGTGAGAATCATCTAGAAACTCATATGGATTGACAGGGAATTAATTTGGGGCATCGATTATGTTTTAATCTTGGCCGTTGGTGCTCCAACAGAAGATAATAAGAAGTCGATGGGTAGATGGAGAAGATAATTCGTTTAATCAACTTAACAAATAGGATAAATAATATTAGTTGCTACAGTAAAATTCAAGACAACGAATTTTCACATCTAGGAGGTTAAATATCTGCCTCTTTAGGTCGAGTTGACCAAGGAGTGCTGATTTGATGTTGTAGATGACATTTGACTCTTGGAATCAAGACAAAAATAATTTTCTTTTTCTTAGAAGAAGTCAAAATGGGACATTTACTCAATTACATTTCTTTGACTCATAATAAATTTTCTTTTGACTCTGTTGACCACTCCATGTCAACTACCCCATAGCTGTACATTTTTTCGCGCAAGGATTTCCATCATGTCCAAGGCACTTAAATGATCCACAGATTCATCATTATTAGTTATATGTATGCTGGAGATTTTTAAACCCATTGTGCATTTTGTAATGTAAATGATCCTAGTAAGACAAATGTATGTAACAACTTAGGTAAGTTTATCTTTCTGGTGATGATTTCTATCGTAGGAGGGTTTTTGTCTCACCGATTTGTGTGTATTTCTAAACATGGATAATCGACAGAGTTTTTCCCTCCAGCCTCATCCCAAAGCTAGGGCGGATTTTGTCGTTGGGATCTTAAATGAGTCCTAATGTTATTTGTCGAGTCTCTGTAAAAGTGATTTGGGTATAATTCTAACTATTTGGTTAGATTATTTTATTACAAGTCACTTGGTCTACTAGATCATATTTTGAGTCCCAAAAATGGGTAACTTATAGAGGGTCTATAACGAACGGGTGTTCCCCCTTCATGGGTTAGAAATGTAATATTTCATGTAAATAATATTTTAGCTATAATGCAAAAATATTAGAGGGTTGGAAAAATTAATAATCCCCCCATGAGTCAATTAATTAAATTTTCTGGCTAAAATAAATTAAAATGCTAAAGCCATAAATGTAATTAATTTAGGTCCTAGGAAATTTTAGATTATCCAACATTTAAAATTCGTGCGTTTTAAAGTTTTTAATTTTTGGAGGTCCCCGGCCAAAGGAATATTGAAAATTTCAAGTTATTTTGGGCCCTTGGGCCACAGTAGTTAAATCAAAGCTAATTTTTTGAGGCAATTAACTCAAAATAATCATTTTTGTGTCTAATTAAAAGTGTAATTCAAATTTCCTCAAAAAGTAACTTTAATTCAATGGTGATGATTAAAAGATAATTTGATCTTCATCAACAGTTGAGATTGTTTTGACATGGATCAAACCATCTAACTATTGGAAAATTTATCTATAAATTGAGGTCTCTCTCCATTATTTGGAGCTGATTTTTCAATCTTGTATTTTCTCTGAGAAAGCTCTTATAACTTTTTTTTGGCTAATAAATTACAAAGACTTTGGGGTTTCAGATCGTGGTGTTTTGTTGACGGTGATTGACCCACCAACATGTCAGAGGATCTCCTCGGTAAGAAGTCCCAACTAGACCTTAGATCATTTGGTGTAGGAGTCCTAGCAGTGGGGTAGTATGGTATCGTTTTGACTGCGGTTGCGCGCAGAGGTGAGTAAGATGTCCCTATTGGTAGCAAGGGTGTGACATGCGCAACAAGTCAAGGAAGGCACATGAATGGGTCTAACACACGTAAAGAGGGTGTGAGTACGCCCCTTAGAAACCTATGATAACATGTGGCTTGAAAGGGAACACTCGAGAGAGATACATCACAAGCTGGAAAGAACATTAGCCAACGATCCAAAGTGATGGTTAAACCAACAACACATCTCGATAAGATTCATACAAACATATATAGAAAGTCCATATATACATGCGTAAACAACAAATGCATATATCATTAGAGTAACCAAGATAGATGAAATACAATAACAACATATGCATGAAATGTGTTGGCTTTGTTATATTAAGAAAGTGAAAGCTCCAATCATACATACAACTATGACCAACCACTAGTCTCGACAACAGAACGTTGCAATCACTATTGCCTACTCTTCCAAAGAGATATACTAGCTCTGCATTATGGAGAAGCCAAGGCTTGTTACAATACACTCCAAGCTTTCTCTAAGATACACCTATAGGAAGCTTGGCTCCCAAAAGCCTCTACAATGAGTTATGAGGGTCTATAAATAGCAAAGGGCGGGGTGACCCTTAACATTCCCCTTTGTGACTCTTCACTTACCCTCATGATTCTTCAACTATTACATGATTGTTACATTCGAGTACCGACATGGTCTTTCACTTTTACAACATGTTACATTACAATATGCACATGTACTCCTGTGAGACAAAATAGGCTTGAGTAAGTGTTAAAATTGGCAACTAGGGCCAAACTCCATGTGGGTCTACTTATTCATGGCAGCTGATATTTTTCTTGGATTCCTCTCGTCGAGAGGTGTAGGATTGATCTAAAGATCATCCGATTCTAACATGTATTCATGGAGATATGAATTTATTTGTGTTATGGGACAATTCTTCAAGGTCGGCCAGCAACCAAATTGCCCCCACTTGTGGTCAACGTTTTAGTATAAAAAGAGGTGGCTTGCTAGTCATTTGTACACACACTCTTCTTGTGATCTCTTCCTCTCCACTTGTCTTTGGGTTTTGGTGGGAGGAGAGATCCTAAGAGACAATGTTGCCTTAATGGAGAAGGCTCTACGCTACCATGGAGAAGGCTGAACGCTGGTTTGAAGCAAGTCCTAACCGTTGGCCTAATGATGCCCTAAACACAATCATGAAGGCAGAATGCCCTAGCTGTAGGTCTAAAGGGAGAGGAGATGCCCTAGACCTAGTTGTTGTCATTGATAAGAAGAAGCTATGCTGCCTAATGAAGATGCCACCTAATACGCTGTCATGATGAAACTGGCCTAATACGCTATCATGGTGAAGTTGCCCTAATATCAATCATGATGGAGAATCTTCAACGCTATTCGAAAGACTTTAATGCAACCTTGGAATCACAGTAAGGAAAGGCATAACATAGACACTAAGACGTTGTCCTTATATGCCCTAACGCTGTCCTAAAAGAGACCTCTATTCGCAGCAAGGAGAAGCCCTAGTCATGAAGGAGACACAACTCTAATGCTGCCATAAATATGGTCATGGAAGCACAACTAGGAGTGGGTAAAAATGCAGGTCTATAACAAGCATCAATGTTCCACCAAGGTTCTGGGACGAGGGGGCGAGGGAGCGAGGATATGCGGAAGCGGCCTATGTAAAAGCTCCCCACCAATTTTTAGGAAATGTGGGGGGACGTCAGGGTCTTAAAAGCTTATAAATATAAAATATAATTTATAAATTGAGTCTACTATAACAATTGGGTTTGAATTGAAAAGCTGCAAAGCATGATCGTTGATATGAATATCATTATCTAATATCATATAAATTTAAAATTCTAATTTATGATCATACATCATACATTATGATTAAAGTTAAAACCATATTGATGTTCCACTTCCTACTATGAACATTGAATACTGAACAGTGAATCTTGACATAAAATTATAAAAGTCAAGTCTGATACATCAAGAGTCAAAATTTTATAGAGTCAAAATAACATAAGAACATCAACATATTAAAAGATAAACGAGCATAATTTTGCTCAAGCGTCAAGGTAATGCCCCACTAGTCTCTTCATCCAGCTGCTGCATGAATAAATTAGGATCAACCATATCACCATTTGATTATGAATCACTAGCATTCTCAAACATGCTAAGTGGCACACCAACCAACCCCATCTATCTCTCATCAAGTCTCTCCTCCATATCTACCTGTGCATCATCCTCTAGATCAACATCCCATCGTGTTGCTGGTCGCTTCAAATACTAAGGTGTCTTCCTATGCCCAAGACGTAGGGCACTGTGCACAACAACTAACTTCTCCGCACTTTTAGAGGTAAGCTTGTTCCTCTTGATAGAGTGGATGAAGCTATATGTGGACCAATTCCTCTTTGCTGCAGAGGAACTAGGAACATCTTGCGAATGGAGTGAGGGGCTAGGGCGAATAATGAATTAAATTTATAAAAAAATGAATTGAAACCCTAAAGTATTAAAACTAATGTTAAATTTTAATTATAAACAAAAGTTTATTTAAAAAAAATCGGCCCCTCGATCCCTTAACCCCCCCCCCCCCACGACCCCCTTTCAGAAACGAACCCTCGCACAAGGAAACACCCTTGATGCCCCTGCGTACCCTACGTTTTGGAAATGTGGGAAAACGACCCCTTCTCGTTCCAGTCTCCAGAGCATGGAGCTATGAAACTAGACCCCTGGGGGGGGGGGAGGGGAGTCCCCGTGGAACACTGACAAACATCTAGACGCTGATTTAGGAGGGTCATATCATGCCCTAGCCGCAAAGAATAAGAGGGCTAATGACTATATAAAGGAGGCCTGAAAAGACAAGTTATGCTGTCAAGAGAGCTCCATATACGTTGTCTGAAGTTGGCCCTAATCTGCAACTACAACGCTGCCCTAGCTACTGTCTCTCTAGCCCTTAAGAAGCATCATGTAGCATTGACAACATAGTGATAGGGTGCAACAATATGATATGATGGGACAACATAGTAATAAGGTACAACAACACGAATATTGAAGTGAAACATGAAGGATGCAACATGTGTATGATGGGTGCAACACAGTGCACAGTGATGGGTACAACAGTCATTGGTGCAACATAGTGCACAATGATGGGTACAATGAATAGGTGCAACATAGTGCACAGTGATGGGTACAACAATAAATGGTGCAACATAGTGCAAAATGACAATGGTGCAACATAGTGATGCATAGTGCAACATGATGATGAAGAGCAGAATGTTGGGTAAATCATGATGAGGTACAATTCAGTGATGGTGCAACACAGTGATGATGGATATGATATGATGGTGCAACATGGTGCAATATAGTGATAGGTACACAAGGTGATGGAATCACCTCTGTTCGGATCAACTTCCTCATCCAGTCATCTTCTTAGAGAAGATCTTTGCTCTTATTATGACAAGTCAAAATGTTGACTTCTGATGTATATGTACTATCTCTCTCTCTTAGCTGAACTATTGAAGAACATAAGAAGAATTGATCAAGGGTTTATTATTAGAGAAGATCTCTGCTCTTATTATGACAAGTCAAAATGTTGACTTCTGATGTATATGTACTATATCTCTCTCTTTGCTGAACTATTGAAGAACATAAGAAGAATTCATCAAGGATTTCCCCACATTGGGGTTTGTCCCTGGCTAGCACCACATCTTGTGTCCTCTTGTCTTGGCTTGTCTTCTATGATTTATGTTTATGTTCTATTTGCATTTTACTATCATGCTAAATGTGATTGCTAATTTGGAATTGATATTGAGATAATATGGAAAATTGAAGTAAATTTGCTATCAGCATAGAACATATCTAAAATTAACGGTAAGCCATGCAAGACATCACTAAGACTTGGACAGCTATGGGAAGACCAACTTTTCGACATCCTCGCAATGATCGACAGTGGCAAACCAATGCCAAGCTTGGTAGTTCATGATGGTTTCCGTGTATTCTGTGGTGACATCCTTCTGAAAGCGAACTCTTGCCTCCGTTGCATCCCGATACATTGATTTGGCTCCTCTGTCCAACTTGTCTAATAACATGCACATCATAGTCTTAAGTGCAGCCGTACCAACAACATGCTAATGCATAGTGTCTGCGTTGATCTCCAAGTCTGTGCTGGTGGCTATGCGCATCAACTTGTCGAAGTACATGTCCAGCTCTAGTCGGACTTGGTTCTTTGTCTTCGCCTCGGTGAGTGTGCCAATAGATGGGATCGTAGGCATGCGCACAATGAAATCCATCTTCCTGAACAACTATGCATGTGATCGACAACACTTCTCACCTTGTTTGCTCTGTGCCAACCACTGAGATGGGTCAATAACCTGTATGGATGTAGTTTCATCAATCTGTGCATGTTGCGCCTCCTGCTGTACCTGTTCCTGTCGCGCTTCCTTCTCTCCTCTGCGCAACTCCTGTTCTTCCCTGATTTGCCACTTCAACTTCTGCAACTCCTTTTTTCCTCCATCCTTTCTTTCTCTCTTTGCCTTGGTGCGATCCTCTTGTCGCATTGTCATCTCTTAGCCTCAATCTCCAAAGCTGCTTTCATCACAAGTGGATCTGCTATGAACTTGCAACTTTGCTCTGCCTCTGCGCTGTCAACAACCTTCCTCCTGCATTGGTCATGCGTAGGTCTGCTACCCTCTGCTGATGGTGCTAGTTTCTGCGATGACACTGCCATTTCATCTTGATATCTTTGTCTATGAATAACTTGGTGTCTTCATAGATAGGCAAGCTCATAGGTACTCGCTCAAGTACATCTCCGGTTGCACTCTCAATGGTGTCCTTGGACGCTGCTCTCTGGGAGGCCATTGTACCTGTATTGTTGAGAGGCAGACGAACACCTATGATACCTGGAGACATAGCAACACTCATGGCAAACAATATGTTAGTTGAAAACCAAAACACATTGGAGGATTGACATGCAACATACCTGTGTGACTTACTGTGAAGATTGCGCAATTTTCATCGGGAGGTTGGGAGACTGTCTGCTGGAACTACACAATGCACAATCTAGCTTGGCAATGCACAATCCAGCGTTTGCATTTGTATATAAGATAGTTGAATCATTTAGCAGCAGTTTCCCATCTATTACTTGACCTTTATTTCCTTCGCAAGATACTTGACTCCATAAGGCACTGGTATCATTTTCCTCAAATCAAATTGAATCCTTCAAAACCTTGCGCAATCTAAACAAGTATTGGTTGCTTAACTGTGTCTCCCAGATTGGTTGGTTCCCAACTAATCTTTCCTCATTCCATTTCCATAAGGTCTACCCCCCTTAGTCTGTTATTGGGAGACAACTCAAACAGAGAGATTGGGGATTAGGGTGACAACCCCCGATCTGAGCTGTTGTTGCGGTGCCTAAACATTCTGTGCAACAACATTTTTTGGTGCCATTGCCTTGGATATTTTATTCTCGGCACTTCAACGACATTTTATTTTCATTCTCCTCATATCATCTTTATCATTTTTGCCGACAACGCCAACATTTTTTGGTACCATTGCCGGGGACCAATTTATTGGACCTTGGCTTTACGACAATTCTCATCTTTCATCTTCTATCCTTTATCTTTTATCTCAGGTGTCTAAGTTAGACTTTTGTCCAAGCGGCGACTCCACTTTATTCACTTCCTACAAGGGTTTGCATATACGAAATCCAAGTACCCTGATTAATCCCACTCCGGATCCTGAAAAGGTTTTTAGAGTTCGATTAAACATGCTCTCTTCCTGTTCACACCTTGATAACCTTGGACAGGAAGCTCTCTTTGACATTCATTCGCTTTTTTCAGATCCCATTTGGTAAGACATCATGGATGACTTGTATCTTCCTTGCAATTTCGCTAACATTCAGGGGTACCCGCATGAGCTTCCTAATACAGGTATGGAGAAATTGCCTTCTTTCCAAGGAAATAATACGGTAACCGTTAAAGATCATCTTAATCGCTTTAGGCATTTCATTAACAAATGGGGTGGGTGCTAATGCTGCTAATGAGGATGTGAGGATGAAGCTCTTTGTGCTCTCTTTGGAAGAGGATGCTTTAGATTGGTTCACCGAAAGACTTGATCATTCCTTCAATTCATTACAAGCTCTCACTAATGCCTTCAAGGATAAGTTTGGAGATAAGAGGGAAGAAATGCATCTGGTTAAAGCCCCAAGTATCATAAGGAAAAAAGAAAATGAAACCGTTGAGGAATTTAACAGAAGGTTTAATGGTATTGTTAAGGAATTACCTCAAGATTATAAACCTCCTGATAAATCTCTCGGGGACTTCTACATTGATGCTTTTAACACTGATACATCTTATGAATTAAGACGTTCTAAACTTCTTGATTATAAGAAGTGTCAAACTTTAGAACACTGATACCTCTTATGAATTAAGACGTGCTAAACTTCTTGATTATAAGAAGTGTCAAACTTTAGCTGAAGAGCTTGAGAAGGATAAGAAGGCATCTGGAAACTCTGAGATTCCATGCTTTGATAGAGATTCCACAAAGCTAAAAGAGCCTAAGGGTAAAAAGTTAAGGAATATGAAGATGAGCCTATGCAAAAGTTACTTCAAAAGATGGAAAGCATGGAGCACCAAGCAAAATTAATCTCTAACCATGTTAAAGAGATAAGTACTCTGCAATCTAGGTTGGTCCAAATGGAAAGGTCGCAAGCTCAAAGTTCCCAACCTACAAATAATGACAATAAAAATAATAATGCTTGACAGAGGAAAGGGCAATCAAATGAACATTGACCGTCAAATCCCCTTGAATCTCCCAAGCTTGTTGAGGATGCTCCTCCATGTTGTAGGGCTTGTGATGCCTTGCATGAAGAAGCTACTTGCCCCACTATTAAGAGAATTGTGGAAAGTGGGATCTTTAGGGCAAGTAACCAGATTAATGTCGTTGGTATGGAATATCACCTATCAAATGAAAATTGGGAAAGTGTCAAGGACTATAGTCATGATGTCAGGACTTTCGCATCTTCTTATAGTATCAATAATTTTAACCATGCGAATGATATGCTGGTTAGATTATTCGGTGAAAGGCCCTCTCGAGATGAAATTTTAGAAATTGTGAAAAATAAGGGGCTAACTTATCAAAGAAGGGATAAAGATCAAAATGATAGTTATGCTCCCCTTCGAAATTTTAGCCCCGCCTTTGGAATGAATATTGACTTGGGTGGATGGTTGAACAATTCCAAAATCTGGGTTCCTGTCACAGAGGTTTCGAAAATCCCTTCCCAAAAGGCTAAGTTGTTAAATTCCATTAAGAATCCTCATATTAATGTTGCTCAAGAAAGGGCTCTTGGACTGTCTACCAGGATGCTCCTGTGTATTTGCAAAGTATGGATTCTGACAATAATGAGCATCGACCTTTTTTCATTACCTTGATGGTTAATGATTACAGGTTGTATAATTGCATGTTAGATTCAGACTCTTCAACTTGTGTTATGACCAAGAGAGTCATGGAACAACTAAATTTAAGGATTTCCAGGCCTTACTACAACATATGTGCCATGGATTCTAAGAAAATCCAGGTTCATCGGTTAATAAAGGATTTACAAGTCCATTTGTTTGTCTACCCTGACATTATGATCGTAATGGACATAGTTGTAGTTGATGTTCTTGATGCTTGGGGTATGCTATTGTCTAGGAAATGGGCCTCTGATCTAGTGGGACGTATCCAAATGAATTGGTCATATGCTATGATTCCTTCTCCTAGAGGTTCCGGGTTCATTAGACTAAATAGGGAGCTAGAAAGGAGATTCCATGTGGAAGATCCTAAGAGACCCCATAATGAGGTGATCACCGACACACCTGACTTGGGGAATTACACTATTTTGTCTAATTCCATAATCCCCTCAGAAGTTAAGGTTGATGAAAAGATAAGTGACCTGAAGAGTGAAGTATGGTATATGCATTTCGATGGTGCATCATCTAGGCATGGTAAAGGTGTTGGGATTGTGTTGAAGTCTCCTTGGGGCATGTTTTCAAATTTGCCTATAGATTAGAATTTGGGGCAACCAACAACGTGGCTAAGTATGAAGCTTTTTAGTTGGGCCTTGAGTTGGCAAAGGCCTTAGGGGTTAAATTGCTTCATATTTATTATTAAGGGAGACTCTGATTTGGTTATCATGCAAGTTAAAAGTAAATATATTTGTAAGAATCAAAGATTGAGAAACTATCAGAATGCAGTGTGGGATATTTTGAAATACTTTGACGCTCTTGACCTCGAAGCTATCTGTTAATTTTAGGTATGTTCTATGCTTAGAGCAATTTATTTCAATTTTCACAATTAGCTCAATATCTTTTACAGATTAGCAATCACATCAACATTAAAGTAAACTATAGATAGAACATAAACATAAATCGCAGAAGACAAGCCAAGACAAGAGGACACAAGATGTGGCGCTAGCCAAGGACAAACCCTAATGTGGGGAAACCCTTGATCAATTCTTCTTATATGTTCTTCAATAGTTCAGAGAGAGAGAGAGATAGTACATTTACAACAAAAATCAACACTTTGACTTATCCAAATAAGAGCATAGATCATCTCTTAGAAGATGATACATGAGATCAGTTGAAGACACGATGCTTCAAATGATTCTCCAAGGTGACTCCTTCACCTATCATTGTGCTGCATCTCATCATCACGCTACACCTCACCGTGCTGCACCATGCTACACCTCATCGTGCTGCACCATGTTGCACCCATCATCATAATGTTGGACCTCATGACCATGTTGTACACATCATACTACTGCACCATGCTTCCTTTGATGTCCATCCTTACTACTGTCCCATGTGCCTTTGCTGTAACATGCTAGTCACTGCTGTCCCATGTGCCTTTGCTGTAACATGCTAGTCCCTGCTGTCCTATGTGGCATATTGCTGTCCCACTGTTCATTCCAAGTTTGTTTACTATCCCATGCATCTTTGCTATGTAGCCTGCTGTCTCGTGCATCTTTACAGCACTATGTAGCCTTGCTATCCCATGCATCTTAGCTGCACTATTCACCTTGCTGTCCCATGCATTTTAGCTGCACTAGTCACCTTGCTATCCCATACATTTTAGTAGCGCTATGTAGCCTGTTGTCCCATTACTTTGCTGCACTAGTTAGCAGCACCATGTAGCCCAGCTGTCCTGTAGCCTAATTGTCCTATTTACTTTGCTGTTGTCCACAACACTGCTGTTCCAATGCTGCCTTTACTGTTGCTTATATGGTGACTGGTTAGGGCATCTGGCAGTGCTTACACACCCAGCTATCCTTCCACAAACAATAGCATATTGATTCTATTCTCCTCGACCTGGTTACTTGCCTATTGTGCTCTTAACCGTCCCATCCCCATGTTGTCCCTACAACCCTTTCACACTGTCTAGGGTAGGCTCCACGCTGCCCCTTTGATCGTTCATGTTGCAGCTAAGGCTCCACTATCCACACAGCACTTCACGCTGTCTAGGGCAGCCTCCATACTATCCCTTTGATCCTTCATGTTGTGACTAAAGCTTCACTATCCACATAGCCCTTCACGCTGTCTAGGGCAGCCTCCACGCTGTCCCTTTGACCCTTCACATCGGCGTCCTCCTTCTTCTTGAGTTGCCTTAGGATAGCTTCGTTAGGGCAGCCTTTAGGTTTGTGTTAGGGCAGCCTTTAGGTCTGTGTTTTAGTAGGGACCAATGTATAGGTTTAGGGCTTATTCTTGATATGTTAGGGATTTTCTTCATGATTGCGTACTCTAGATTAGGGCATCGTATTTCTTCTTGACTGCGGCTAGGGCAGCCTCTTATCCTCCAACATCTAGGGCTTCCACTCCTAGATTTCTCTTCCACTAAAACCCAAGACAAGTGGAGAGAAATCAAGATAGAAGTGTGTGTGAGAAATGACTCTCAAGTCATCTCCTTTTATACTAAAACGTTGAGCACATGTGGGGTTTATTTGGTTGCTGGCCGACCTTGACGAGTTGTCTTATAACACAAATAAATTCATCACTCCATGAATACTTATCGAAATCGGATGATCTTTAGATCAATCCTACACCTCTCGATGAGAGGGATCCAAGAAAAATATCAGCTGCCATAAATAAGATGACCCACATGGATTTTGGCCCTAGTTGCCAATTTTAACACTATATGAAGAGAGCATAATAGTTTGGCCGATGAGCTTGCTGTAGCCGCATCTACCTTGTAGTTGTCTGATGAATTAGTGAAGGATAAGATTAAAATGGAAATTATTTTCAGACCTTCCTTTCCAGATAACTTAGAGCATTGGCAGGTTTTTGACGATGAAAAGCAAGTGATTCGCTTTTTAAATAACTTGGATGGGTTTGAGAATTTTCAGGTAAGCTATAGGAAGAATGGATCTGATGACTATGAAGATATTATAAATCCTACTCCTAGGAACGTTGTTGCCTTAGAGAAACACTTTGATCGGCATGATGCCACAAAGAAAGGAGAAGAAAATAAGATGGATCTTGCTGAATTTATTGAAGTATATATAGGTACCCCTTGTGACCATAAAATTGTTAAAATTGGTAGGGGTACTAGTAAAGAAGAAAGGAAAAAGATAATCGATAATCGATCTACTTCATGAATATCAGGATGTCTTAGCATTTTGTTTTGATAAGCTAAAGGGTTATAGGGAAGATGTCATATAGCACACTATCCCTTTAAAGGATGAAAATGCTAAGCCCTTTCGTCAGAAGCTGAGGCAGATAAATCCTAGGTTGGCCCCCTTAGTCCAAAAGGAGCTTGCAAAAATGCTCGCAGCTGGAATCATTGCTCAGACTAGGTATTCATCATGGTGTTCCAATCTGGTGATTGTTAGAAAGAAGAATGGAACAATTAGACTTTGTGTCGATTTCAAAAACCTTAATCTAGCATGTAAGAAGGATAATTACGCTTTGCCAAACATGGAGACTATGTTGCAAGGGATAGCGGGTTCAGGAATAATGTCCCTGCTATATGGTTTCTCTGGGTACAATCAAGTTTGGGTTAAGAAAGAGGATCGACACAAAACTACTTTCAGCACTCCATGGGGCACATTCGAATACATTCAAATGCCTTTGGGATTAACTAACGTTGGGGCTACCTTTCAAAGGGCTATGGACAATGCCTTCAAGGGTTTAATCGATAAAATTATTGAAATTTATCAGGATCATCTTACGGTTTTTTCTAAGAATTGTATCAATCATATAGGTCATCTTAGATCGGTTTTTGATAGATGCAGAGAATTTGGAATCTCTTTGAATGTTGCTAAGTCTGTTTTTGGAGTAGCAGAAGGGAAGTTTCTTGATCACATCATTTCCAAGGATGGGATCAAGATTGACCCTGTGAGGGTTGAGGGAATCCAAAAAATTCCTCTCACTCATAATCTCAAATCCCTTCATTGTTTTCTTGGGAAAACCAATTTCCTTAGAAGATTTATTCCAAACTATGCAGAAATAGCTAAGCCTATTCAAAGTCTTCTGAAAAGGATGTTAAATTCTTATGGAAAGACGATGGCAAAAAGGCTTTTTAGGAGATCAAAGGTTCTATTGCTAAAGCTTCTGTCTTAGTTAGTCCCGATTATTCAAAGGAATTCATGATTTTCTCTTTTGCTTTTGAAGATACCATTGCTGGTGTCCTATTACAAAAGAATAAAGATGGTCACGAACAACCTATAGCTTTCATGAGTAAAGCGCTTCAAAATTTTGAATTAAATTATACTACCATGGAAAAGAAAGCGTATGCTTTAGTCAAATCTCTTAAGCATTTCAGGACTTATGTGGGTTATTCCAAGATCGTTGCTTTTGTCCCACACTCTGCTGTTAAAGATATATTAACTAAAATTGATTGCTTAGGGACTCGTGCTAAGTGGGCTACTAAGATTCAAGAATATGATTTAGAGATTACACCCAAAGAATGCAATTTTTTTCAAAGAAACAAATCATTTTTGAGTGGGGTAGCCTAATGATCAAGCTTATGGCCATAGCATTGATATGCGATTCATGGTAGTGTTAAATTCTTAAAATAAACATGACATTCTCCTTAATCTTCATTTTCATCCTTTTACTTAAATTTTTAACATTACCATGAAATGGCTTAGGATGTTAGAGAGTGGTTCCGACCTCAGTGGATTTCATATGGAGAAAGTATAATTTTAGATTTCATTCAAAATCCAGTAGACTTATCAGTTTTTTAGGATTTCGGGATTGGGGGGATTGCAATGTTTCCATTGGATTTTGTGAAGTATTAGGGTATGGAACTCGTATTTAATCAAGAGCACCAACCGCTCTATGTATCTTGATGTCAGTGACATTGGTTGTCAAACTCCTCTATGTTAGAGAATCTAGGGCAAAGTAGTGCTGTGATGATTCTACGAGACTTGATAACAATTTGTGATGTCTTTTTACTTTTTCTAGTTAGCTTGTACTTCTTCTTCTTCTGATTAGTTCATGTGTGTGTGTTTCATCAAACTGCTACCAAAACAAAACAACAAGAACACAAAATTTTGGCTGTCTACCAGGGACAAACCCTCTCCACTCTTGAGAGGAAAGCCCTTTGGAAGATTTATCTTATTGAAGTTTCTTATTTGAACAAGTGCCAAACCCTAGACCCTTGACTAGGATATCCTCCAAGCATAAGTCAAATCCTTCCTCTTTCTGCATTGTCACTTCTGGCACATCTTCTGGCACTTCTTCCGACACTTTGTCTTCCAGCGCTTTGTTTTCCAATTAGAGTCTTTTTCACTTTAGAGAGATGGGCTTCTTCACTAGGCTTGTGAGCCTTTGGAGGCTTGATCTCTTACCCAAACAAAAAGGACTGTCTGCTATCATACCCTTGCTGCACCTCGCATGTGTGACTGTTAGCCCTAGAAAGAATCCTTCATACTTCAACTTTATGCTTCCTTACATTACTTGAGAGTTCTTCTTCTTCACTGGAGTAGGAGGCCTTTATAGGCCTAATTACTAGCCCAAACCATGAAGAATATACCCATACCACTTCACTGCTGATTTGGCTGTAGACTGTCCCTTATCTCTTCGCACGTGTGGCTGCATAAACCCTAGAAAACAACCCTGCACCTTCACTGTCCTTCCTTCTGTCTTTGCTTCCCTAATAGACCCTTCTTCTTGCCTTGTCTTCGTCCTACTTGTCTCCTTCTTTCTTGCGGATTTCAGAGCTTGTTGATGCGTTGTATGAGGAGTGGACAACCTCTATAAATAGAGGTCTGTCCCTCCTCTTCCAGCCGACATGATTGTCCTTAAAGCCGACTTGACAGTTTGCTTCATAAATCATTTTAATTCACTGTTTTGTTGCTTGTAGACTTTGTTGGTGCTAGGAGAGGATTTGACCATGCTTGGAGGTGTTCCCATGACCTTGTATGATGACTTACATGATGTAGCATGCCCTCAAAGGGTCTTATCATAATTATATTTTGACATTGACTCTCTAGAATCACTTCAAAATGTGCATGACCTATTTTCAATGGGCAAGAAACTCATTGACAAATAATACAAAAATAATTTCTCTTTTCTTGAATAAGTACAAATATCAAAATTACATTTATGAAGACCTAGCCTAGTTACATTTCCTTCAACACTCCCTCTTAACTAGGGAGGTATTCATACAACATTACAAGGTGTTTGGCAATTTTCAATTTTGAAGAATTCACACAAGAGAAACGAGATTTGCAATCCATTTGTTATAGCATCATATTCATTAGCATTGTCATAGTGCAATGCCTTGACTAACAATTCCATCTCTTTACGAGACCATGAGCTACAATCGTGACGAGATCAATGATTTATAGACACCTTCATCATTGTCTCTCAAGGTACATACCCACCCGTTGTTCTCGAGTATGACCTTCTAGGACTATTCTTATCTTGGGTTCCCAAACCTCAACGAATATCGGTCCTCTTGCCTACTTGTCTTGGACGCCCTAGACATCCTCAAAGAGTATCAGATGCTAGATGATTACCTAATCCTCCCATTCTTTCTTCCCAAGTGAAGACAAGAATATTGTGTCTATATTTCCATTCATGGCCTTCATCTAGACTTACGACTGTTAGTCCTTGTGTTAAAATTGGCAACTAGGACCAAACTCCATGTGGGTCATCTTATGTATGGCAGTTGATATTTTTATTGGATCCCTCTCATCGAGAGGTGTAGGATTGATCTAAATATCATCCGATTTCGATAAGTATTCATGGAGTTATGAATTTATTTGTATATTGTCAAGTCGGCCAACATCCTATGTAGGCTCAGAAGCCCAATAGTCGTGTCTATTCATCATCTGCGTATTAGTATAAATATAGAGGACTTGAAATCATTTGGAATACACATCCTCTTCATATGTGGTCTCCTCCTCTCCACGTCTTTGGGTTTTTGGTGAAGGAGAGACACAATGAAGATACGCTTGCCCAAGGGTGATGCCCTAACCGCAGGAAGCCGCAGGCATATGAGGATGATCCACGCAGCAGACAAAGACCTAATACGTTGTACAAGAAGTTTTATACACAGGCCCTAATCTACGCAGTCAAGGAGGCTCCCATATATACATTGGTCATGGAGACATTCATACGATGTTCATGGAGACTGTTATAGACAGGTCATGGAAACATATCTATGCAGTTCATGAAGACATTTTGGATGTTGTTCATGAAGACATTCATGCGCTGTTCTTAGAAATATTTATACGTAGTCAAAAGGATCTTCACATGGAGGAGAGAAGCCGTAGTGAAGAAGATCCGCATTTTGGTGAGACAGATCTAAGGTTCAGCTGCAACAGAATCTGGGCTAGTCTACTCTCGAGATAGCTATGATCTGAAGGTGATGTCCTCGGATGGACAGAGCAGTGAAGTCTCTGTCTCATTCTGGGCATACGTCTCGGATGGATGAAGCAACAGAAACTTCGGTGGAAGAGCCACAGTCAAACGCAGTCATACGTTCTGGGCTATTGGCATACCTGAAGGAGATTTGATGAAGCCGCAGTAGAAGCGCCGCAGTCAAACACAACATTGTCAATGAATCTTTATATGCAGCAATAAAGACTCATTTATACGCAATCAGGGTTGGAAACTCTATACGCAGTTAATGAAGACTCGTATACACAGTTAATGAAGACTGTTATCCTCACTGTCTTGTTATAGACTCCTCCCAGTGTCGATGATCTCCAAAGCACAATTACAATCTTGGCATACCATTTATGAAGTAGATCCAAGCAGATTCCTATCGCTGTCTCCGCATAATAGACAACCGTGGTTAGGGTTTGAAACATAAGGGCCACGTTAATGGTGGTCTCACAAACTTGATCTCGATGGCACTAATGTGAATGTGCATCATCAATGATCTCAGTGACAAGGATCACATTAATTATAGATCATCATCATATATATGTATATGAGCATGATCAATAATGGGACTGCATAAAGATGTAAAGGGCAGCATGATCATGAT
>APFE030797413.1:0-16371 GCA_000404065.3 Pinus taeda | reverse complement strand
GATGATGGTCTCATTGCGAAGCTTGTCACTTAAAAAAGACAAATGACATGCCAAAATTTAATGTGCACATAAACAAGTCAAAAAATTTATAGCGAATGTTACAGCAACATTTTTTCTCCATTATATTGTAACAAGTCAAAGCATTAAACGCAGATGCGTAAGTAGTTGGTGCGTGTGTGACACGTAATGTGACTAGTGGGTTGGTGCGTGTGTGACACGTAATGTGACTAGTGGGTTGTTGGAGTAAAAAATTTCAAACTAGTTTATGCCCATCAGCGTTCATCGAACCTTCAAACGAAATTATGCCAAGTAGTAGGTGCGTGTATTTTGTTATTCCAAGTAGTGGGTGCGTGTAGTTTGTTATAAACTCTGAAACCGCCATCGCCATATGTGGGTTCGCGATGTTAAGTTTATTTGAATTTATGCGAAATTATGCCAAGTAGTGGGTGCCTGTAGTTTGTTATAAACTCTGAAACCGCCATATGTAGGTTCGCGATGTTAAGTTTATTTGAATTTATGTCAAGTAGTAGTCGCGTGTAATTTGTTATAAACCCTGAAGTCGAGATGTGTGCGTTCACGATATATGCCTTCGGGACAGTTATAGGTCAAGTTTGTTATAATTTATGCATAATCTTCATCGAATCTTCAAACGAATTTTAGTGGGCACGTGTCTTCCAATTTGACAATGATCGAGCCTGTTCGCCTTCGTTATATTATCTGACAAAAGAAACCTATTACCTATTACACTCCGGTACGTACGGTAGCGTGTTCTATATTCCGGTATGTATGGCGCGTGTTTTATACTCATCTATATTCCCGTATGTATGAGATTTAAATATTTTTTTTTTTATTTTTTTAATATGTTATTAATCATCTAAAATTTTATTTTGATATCTCAATATTATCATTTTTCAAATGACATGGAAAGTGTACTTATATTTCACATTTATTAAATGAGGGGTCTCCTTGAATAATGAAGTTAGTGAAAGGTTAATATATGTATTATGTTTTTATTATATTTTGATTGTATCTTTAAATTCCATTCATAAAAAGAGAAATGAGAATGTATTCAAGTTTTGCATAATTTTAATAGAAAAATATTTCGTAGACTAAATATATCAATGAAAGTTCTTCAAATTGAACTCAACATCACAGTTCAACAAAAGGCTTCTGGATATAACTTAACATTGATTACACAAAACAAGGAGAAAATGAAAACATTAAATATTAAAAAAGTAATATTACAAATATATGTTTATGCACATTAATGTAGATCTTAGTGATTAAAAAAAAATATGGGAAAACATAATTTACAAATTTAAAATACATATAATTGAATTTGTGACAACATATGTATGCTTGCTTAATTTCACTATGTTGATAGAAGTGTATACCTTGGAATTGGAATTCTAGAATTTTAATTTAATCATCAACAACTAATAGATTGATACTAGGATTATTTTTAATATTAGTTGTGAATAGATAGTTGAGATTTATTTAAAATGTGGTTTTGACAGTTTCTCATTTTCAATTTAATTAAAAAGATTGTTGCAAAGATTTGACTAGAAAATGATTTGTTTGTTTTATGATAACCACTGCACTCATCTAGTCAATGCTTTGATAAAAAAATATAGAAATCAATGTGTGATAACAATTAAAACTCTACACCCATTATGCATGTGTCATTGTCGAAATTAAAAAAAATCGTAAAATTTAATTGAATTATAACTTTATTATTATTATAAAAAAATTTAATGTAAGGGTTATAAAACATATAACAATAATTTTAGCCATGTAGATTGAATCCCACTTCTGGTGGATACTCTTAGATAGTAAATGGATCTTCTTACAATACCATGTGGTAATACCATGGATTACCAATACCAAATTCCCAATGTGACATGTATAGTTATGATATGTTTTGAAATTAATTAATTTGAGATAAATTTATTAAAAAAGAATATCTAAATTGCACACAAATCTTATCATCATATACCATTACTACTATGTATATTCCAACATATTCCATGGAAGTTAAAACTCTACAACAACCATAATAATTAAGTTATTAGTATGAAATATCTACTTTGTCTATTAGCATAATAATAGTCATATCTATTTTGTAGTTTACTTTCATTTTAATTTAAAAAATATTAAAATTAAATTTAGAAAAATTATGGAAGCCAAATAAATAAAATTAATGTAAGTGGAGATTGGTATCAATTGATGATAAACATCAAAATACGAATCCCATGATACCTCTCTCATTTCATGGGCTAAAAAACACATAAAAATAAAATAAATTATAAGTTTACTATATATTATTTTTTGGTTATTTATAATATTTTTTTCATGCAGGGTTGAATAGCCAATAATCATCGTGAAGAAAATTTAGGGGTGAAATTTTGCCCATGGAGAAAATTAAAGGGTTTAAACTTTTGTTTGGGAAATTATATTTACTCATAGTTCATTACTAATAACTACTGAAAATTTATTTTATAAAAGAATCAGGTGTGGAGGTTGGCATAACCTTATTTCAAGGGAGAATAGAAAAAGATAAATTAGCTCATGAAGAGCTACAACTTTCATTCACCCCAATTTGCAAAAAAGGGGATTTTGGTAGCTATTTTGTTATAATTTATGCTAGTGTTCATTGAACCTTCAATTGAATTTATGCCCGGTAGTGGGCATGTGTAGTTTGTTATAAACTCTCGCAAGAAATCTACATATTCTAGTTTGACAATGCGCGGGGCAGTTCACGTTCGTTATATTATCTGACAAAAGTAGCGTACTACGCTCCAGTATGTATGGGTGCATGTAGAATAGAAACATGATGGTGAAGTTTGTTATATTCAAAAAAGAAATCTATCACAGTCTGATAATCGCATGATATGTTATGGAAATCATGAAAATTGGGAGTCAATGAAACCTTCAAAAGGTGTGAGAAGTACATATATGTCAAGTTTGTTATAAATTATGCCTAGTGTTCATCGAACATTCAAATGAATTTATGCCGAGTAGTGGGCACGTGTAGTTTGTTATAAACTCTGGCAAGAAAGCAAGTTATTCTAGTTTGACAATGCCTCGGGTTGTTTGTGTTTGTTATATTATGTGACAAAAGCAATGTATTACACTCTGATATGTATGGCCACATTTAGAATAGAAACATGATGGTGAAATTTGTTATATTCAAAATAGAAATCTATCACACTCTGATAATGGTGTGATGTATTATGGAAATCATGAAAATTGGGAGTGGATGAAACCTTCAAACGGTGTGGGAAGTACATCTAGCCATAGAAGATAAGTGGAGAAATTGCTATAATAATATATATATATATAATATATATATATATATATATATATATTATATATATATATATTATATATATCAATATTTATTATTTTGCTGTGTTTTGGTCCTCCTCTATCTATATTTAGATTAGCACATCTATGTACTTGGATGTTGTTGGTTTGGGTCTGAGTTAGTGAGTAAGTCTGTCGTTTGAGTCTCTCTTGGTCGTCGTGGTTTGAATGAGAGAATTTACAACTTTTGAGTTCATGGAGATAAATGACTGTATGCATGGATGCTATCGAATTGCATTCATATGGTCTGATTTTAAGCTCGACCATGTTATGATTCCCTTTTATCAATTTGATTACAAATGTTGCAAATTTAACTATGTTCATTTCTTGGTATGGTGTTCATGTCATCGTAAGTTGCAGGGAATGGTAACATTGATTTCTTGGATGAGCTCAATGGAGAAGAGAGGAGAGACAAGACTTAAATATGATGCAAACCCTTCATCATCCCTCGCAACCAATTTGAGATCCAATTATGTAATACCTTCCATTTTGATTCAAGAGTCTCCGAATAATAACTCCATGAATTTTCAAGGAATCTTCCATGTCTACTAAATTTAGAAATTTATGATTAATGAATTCCAAAATCACTTATAATAATTGAACTACTTCCCAAAAACATGATGAGTATCTCCTTGTTTAATCAAATTTTTAAGTGATTATCGTATATTTATCCAATTAAATCTTTTATTTTTCTCTTTCTGTGTTAAATTAACTTTTTATTGGTTTCATGCTAGTTTAGTCAATACATCACGCATAACCGACTGATCTTTTATTATTCTCTATCCATGTTCAATTAATTTTTTATTGGTTTCATACGAGTTTACTCAATCCATCGTGCATAACCGACTAATCTCTTCTTATGGAATTAAAAGATGTTTTTATTTCCATCAACTTAACTGGCTGCATTTTTTGAAAGATAAAGCTTACATTTATTCATAATTTAAGTTTCCTCTACAATGCAACTTAATTACAATTTTTGCCTCCTATGTTTGTTAGAATTAGTTTTATAAATTTAAAAGTGTGTGTTTATTAGAATTAGTTTTATAAATTTAAAAGCTAATTACAAGATATGTAATATTATTAAGCTCCATCTCAAATTAGTGTTGTAATATATTAAACCAGCCATATCAAATCTGGTCTATAGCGTGAGCGTATAAATATTTTTCTACAAATAAACTCACTTAACTCTGACTAAATATGATCGTAATACTCGAAGTTAAATCTTGTTGTATAGTGTGGCACTATAAATATACATAAATATCATTGTACGTGATTCAATATGTGATAAGGATCTTGAAATTCTCATCCACATGAAGATGAAGCACCTGTAACATCGATTCTCTACCCTGGAAGGACATATTCTTATTAATATTCCTCTCTCCTTAGACCCAATTGCAGTTATTCCTCACCCATCGCTAGGA
The DNA here is from genome assembly GCA_000404065.3 of Pinus taeda. NCBI lineage: Eukaryota > Viridiplantae > Streptophyta > Pinopsida > Pinales > Pinaceae > Pinus > Pinus taeda. The sequence goes on along the minus strand of APFE030797413.1, from coordinate 11,584 downwards.
AATTAATTTTTCTTCTAACATATAAACATAAATAGCAACAAAAACTAAATGGTTACAATTTCAAAACATCATTATGTTCGTTATGTTCTGTTCTGGTATAATGGTGATCAATTAGTCGAAACAGAGCACTACAAGTGTGTATAATGGTGATGAATTAATTGAGATAGAGCCCTACAAGTATATTTTATTAATTCAACATTAGAATAAAAATACATCTTAATAGTGAAGGTATTGAAAACAAGACAATGACCAATTAGCATACAATAATGTTGATTTTGTAATTTGTGTTTCAACGACCCTAACATGATTTGCTCCAATGCTGAGGAAGTTACTTGCAATTGTATTTGAGAGTATATGGTTTTATATATTATAAAACAGATATGGGTGAGATAAAGGTGAAAAGTATAGGTGTTGACGAGGTATAAGATATGTTTCATTGTGGTAGGGTTTTTCTAAACCATATATGGGTGAGATAGAGGAGAAGAGAATAGTTGGTGAAAAGATACAAGAGATAGTCGGTGAAATCCGTTGCCATAATGAAATCAGGGACATGACATCGAGAAGGTATACCTTATACTATCATAAATATTTCCTATGGTTTCCCCTATATCATAAGAAAACTAGTCTAAGGTGAGAGTAAGTGTTGTTTATGTGACATTGGGAAATGTTTTTGTGTACCCCCTAGAGTTGCACTCGTTTTAAGGGATTTATAACTTTAAGTACAATTTTGGGTAGTACTATATTCTATCCAAGGCATGACATCATTTAGGAATAATCAAATAGGATGAAAAGGCATCATATAAGACATTTACCCTAATTCATTTGCATCCCATAAAACTTAAGATTAGAAGAACGCATAGGAAAATAATAAAACTCAATGATCATAATAGAATATTTAGTAGGAGGAAAACTACACCCTTTGTCACAAAGTATAGAAAAACAATTATTACTTCGCTTGAAATAAGCCAACATCTTTAGGATTTGGTGGTTCGTCAGCATCTGTAAGTTTTTCAACTCCTTGGTGTGAAACTATTATAGTAATTATAGTGTTAATCACTACACAATTTTTTGAAATTACACAAAATGTAAAATGACATTGACTAAATGACAAAATATGTAATGAAAGTTAAATTCCTATATGATAAACAAATCTATTAACACAAAATCATTAAGTAATAAAATGATAACTAGAAGTCTTAAAATGAGTAAGGGAAAAATGGCTCAAATTCTTGCACGAGATATCATATCTAAATGAATTACTTATGAGTTAATAGTAGGATATTATGTTTGTGAAGACATATGTTTTGGATTCCTGAGAGTCTAGCCTTCATTTCCAACAATGGAGAAGAGAGTGAAAATTTAATGTTTGAATTGAAGACATGAATCTTAAACTAACTTGCATATCTCCACCTCCACCTCCAGATCCACCTTAACCACCTCCTACACCTTCTCCTCATCCTCCTCCTCAACCTCCTCCTCCACATCTACATCTTCCCCCTATGTCGCCTACTCCTCCTCCTCCACCTCTGTCACCTCCACTACCCCCTCATCCTCCTCTACCTCCACCTCAACCACCTTCACCTCCACCTCCAACTCCTCCACCTTCTTCTCCTACTCCTCCTCAACCTCCTCTTACACATCCACCACCTCCTCCTTCTCTGCCACCTCCTCCACCTCCTCCTCCTCTTCCACCACCTCCACCAACTCCTCCTACGCTGCCACCTCCACGTCCTCTATCTCTACCTCCACCACCTCCACCTCCACTTCCTCCAATACCTTCACCTCTACCTCCTCCTCCTCCACCACCTCCTCTTCCTCTTCCTCCTCTGCCTCCTCCTCCTCCTCCTCCTCCTCATCCTCTACATCCATTTACACATACACATACACCTCCTCCACATCCTCAACCACCACCGCCACCTCCTCCTTCTCCACCTCCACCTCCCAAACCACCACCTCCATATCCTCCTCTGCCTCCTCCTCCTCCTCCTCCTCCTCCTCATCCTCTACGTCCATTTACACGTACACATACACCTCCTCCACATCCTCAACCACCACCTTCACCTCCTCCTTCCCCACCTCCACCTCCCAAACCACCACCTCCACATCCTCCTCCTACAATGCCACCTCCACATCCTCTATATCTACCTCCACCACCACTTCCTCCAACACCTTCACCTCTACCTGGTCCTCCTCCACCACCTCCTCTTCCTCTTCCTCCTCCACCTCCACTACCACCTCTACCTCCACCACCTCTCCTCCTCCCCCTCCTCCTCCTCCTCTACCTCCACCTCCACCCCTCACTCCTCCTCTCATCCTCTACACCCACGTAAACATACATGTACACTTCCTCCTCCATGTCCTTAACAACCACCTCCACCTCCTCCTTCTCCACCTCTGCCTCCCCAACAACCACGTCAACCACCTGCTCCTCCTCCTCCTCCACCTCCATCTCCTACATTGCCACCTCCATATCCTCTATCTCTACCTCCACCACCTCCACCTCTGCTTCCTCCAAAATCTTCACCTCTAACTCTGCCTCCTCCAGCACCTCCTCTTCCTCTTCCTCCTCTTCTTTCTCCACCTCCAATACCACCTCCTCCACCTCCACCTCCTCTTGCCCCTCCTCCTCCTCCTCTGCCACCACCTCCACCCCCTCCTAATCCTCCTCCTCTTCCTTTGCATCCACGTACAACTCCTCCTCCATCTCCTCAACCACCCATCCACCTCCTCCTTCTCCACCTCCACCTCCCCAACCACCACCTCGACCTCCTCCTCCTTGACCACCTCCTCCTCCTCCTTCACCAACACCTCCACAACCACTTCGACCTCAACCTCCACCTCCACCATGTGAGGTGGTTGTGGAGGAGGCAGTTGTGGAGGTTGAGGAGAAGGAGGAGGAGGAGGCGAAGGTAGAGGTGGAGGTGTTGGAGGAGGTGGACTTAGAGGAAGAGTCAGAGGCAAAGGCTTAGGTGGTGGAGGTGGAGGTGTAGGGGGTGGAGATGGAGGTGGTGGTATGGGGTGGAGGTGGAGGTGGTGGTGGTGGAGGAGGAGGAGAATGTTGTCGATGAGGAGGTGTACGCGTATGCGGGTTAAAAGGAGGAGGAGGAAGAGGATGTGGAGGTGGAGGAGGTGGTAGTGGAGGAGAGGAGGAGGAGGAAAGGAGAGGTGGAGAGGAGGAGGGGTTGGAGGCGAAGGTGTTGGAGGTGAATGGAGGTCGTAGGTCGAGGAAAGAAGGGGGTGGGCGAGGTTGTGGAGAGGAGGAGGAGGAGAAGGAGTGTAGTAGGGGAGGTGGAGGAGGTGGATGGTGGTGGGCCAGTTGGAAGGAGGTGGGAGGAGGTTTGGTGGAAGGAGGGGATGAGGAAGGAGTTGGTGATGGTGGAGCGGGAGGAGGAGGGGCCGAAGGTGGAAGGTGGAGTGGAATTGTAGGCAGTGGAAGTGGAGGTGTTGATGGAGGAGGAGGAGGAGGAGGAGGAGGAGGTAGTTGAGGAGGAGGCAGAGCTGGAGTTGGTGGTGTTTTTGGAGGAAGCAGTTGTGGAGGTGGGGGAGGTGGTGGTAGAGGAGGACCAAGATGAGGTGAAGGTAGAGGTGGAGGTGGTGGAGGAGGTAGAGGTGGTGGAGGACGCAACGGAGGAGTTGAAGGCAGAGGGTTAGGTGGTGGAGGTGGAGGTGGAGGGGATGGAGGTGGTGGTGGAGGAGAAGGACGAGGAGGAGGAGGTGAAGGCGAAGGTGTTGGAGGAGGTGGAGGTCGAGGTCAAGGAAGAGGAGGTGGTGGAGGCAAAGGAGGAGTAGGGCGAGGAGGAACAGGAGGTGTAGGAGGTGGAGGTGGAGGAGGTGTTCGAGGAGGAGAGCACAGAGGAGGAGGAGGTGGTGGTCGTGGAGGTTTAGATAACATAGATTGATGTGGAGGTTTTCCAATATGTATTCATTCCAAGGGTGGATGGGGCCAATTTATTAGACAAGGAAAAGGGATGAGAAATATTTGGAGAGGATGATTTATAGTTGGCAATGGGAGAGATTCACCAAGTGTTCATCATAATTTGAGGATTGAGACCATTCGGATGAGAGTGCTTGAGACAAGAGGACAATACAGTTAAGATATAAAATCATCATGAGAATTGGTTGAATGTTCTTCATCTTGATCTCACTATGATCAAAGATGAGGACTTCATGATCCCGTGGGGTAAGTGGCTCATGGGAGTCGATACATAGTGATGTATATGGGAGCTAGACATTGTGATAGCTTGATGGGATGATGATTCCATGGGTTGAGGTTAGGATGATGATTCCATGGTTTCTTAGGTATGCGAAATATCTTGGCCGACGTGGTTTGGTTGGTCAGCTTTAGATATGTGATGAAGATTGGTCTCCTATTATAGTTGGGATAACTTTCTCCTTGTTCACATTCGCTAGCAATCTAGGAACTGTATTGCTCCTCGTCTCCTTGTTCACATTCGCTAGAAAGGCCCCTTTATTCATGTAGAAAAGTTGGACATATATGTTCATATTTGTGTGGTCCTATGCATTTTCCTTATGCTAATAAAACTAAATGTACGAAGAATTATGTTGATGATTGCACAAGAATCTGTTTGGTGTACTTTTTTAAAAGTAGATCTCAAGCTTTCAAAACATTTAAGTATGAATATGTGTGGATTGGATATGAAGCATAATCCCATATTGGCTCTCTTCATAATACTAATTGAAGATAGCGTACTCTAATGAATATGAAAAATCTTTCCGCAAGAATGGTGGTTGCTTTATGAAAATTTGAAAACAATAAATAACTTAAGACATCTGTATGAGGGTTTGGACAATCATTACACCAAACATTTCTCACTATCAAGTTGGGCTGGGAAGACACTGTTCACCCTAACAAATAGTAGAGTGTCATCATGGCCTACCTCACTCCAATTAAAAATCAACACAGATTTGAAATTACATCAACGATTCAAGTGGTAGTCCTATAGACTTGAGAAGAAGAGTTAATCTCTAGAATTTGGGTTTATCACACAATCATATCCATGGATGACTCCTACTCTTCGACATTGTCTTTGAGATTTTAAGACATAAGCATCTAGATCACTCCAGAAATAAATTCAATGGTTCGGTCCATGCCACCTTAAACCAACTACTAGAGCGATAGGTGTTAAACATTTTCTCCAATTTTCTCAGTGCTACAATTCCACCATTTTTATTAAATCTTCTAAATATTTTATAACTTAACTTAAGCTACAATTTTCTCACTAGATCCATGTCATTTTAGCTAGGAAAAATAAATTACATATAACATTTATGGCTAGTGTTTTGAAATTTCATCGAAGAATTTTTTTGGATGTTGTTGCGTAGGTAATGATTCTACTTCCTACAATCACTTCTATCATTTAATAGATTCTAAAAAATTAAGTAGCACAATATGATTACTCCAAATTTAGAGAAGGATGTTATAGAAGTAACCCTTACCATTTTTATGACAGTAGTGATATCAATATATGTCTCCATTAGCTCCTCACCATAATAATAATAACACTGCTTCTATCATCTCTTTCTTGATTTTTTCTCTCTTGAATGCAGTAATTTCTCTTTTGAGCTACTGTTATTAGTTGACATATTCCACTTATCTAATTCTATTTTTATGTAAGACAAAAATACTTTCTGCAATTGAAAATTGAGACATACATTTAAAAATTGAGCACTAAAAAATAATATAAGAAAAATCCTCGACATGGTTACTTTAGTGAATACGTAGGTCTTTCTAGATATAGTGAAACAACAATTGGAACTTATCCATACTACCTCCCAGGATCATTCATATTTCTACTGGGAAAGAGGTCAAAAGTAATGATAATCATAATCTGTACCTTTTGGAAGACATCAGTTTTGGTATTTTTGTAGAATCCAATCAACATTGCCATACATATAATTAAATTTAGGAAAACATATCTATACTTTGTTAATTTTAAGGCATGGAGGGACAAAGTGGAAAAACTCGTTTTGTTTTATAAAATCTAAGATACATGAAATTAATGTTGTGAAAGCATAAGCATAATAGCTGAAATGGGCTTGACACACAAACATTAAGGCCTCAAGTGATCTAAAAAATATAGGCCATTATCATATCATATAATGGGATAATTATGATTACTCATCAATATCATTACCATATATTGAATCCCATAAAATGCTCTTTTGGTCAATTTTAATGGTCAAAATATCATGTGCATAATACAACATTTTTTATATTCCCTTTTCATGGAATTTAATTTGAAGGAGCTACATTCACCTTTATCTTCACTATGTTAAGCCACTTTAACTATATATAAGTTATATTTAATATGCTAAGTATTAAAGTTGATGTGTACTATGAGTTTTAGGAGTTACAATGTCTTTATGGTGACACTAGGGGGCATAGTTTCTCAAATTCAGTGTTAAAGATCATAATGCACTATAGTTACCAAATTTTAGATTTAGTACGTTAAGGATTATAAAGTAATCAATGTCATTTTCTTTAATGGTAATAGTGGTCAAAGGTCACATTGTGGTAGGCTTTGTAACTCTCTAAGAGTACAAGTGATCACCCTAAACTAGGGGTTATATGGGTCATGGGATATCTCAATTTTTTCGCATTCATAACGGCTTTTGTTTAAGGGACACATATTGCATTAGATATTGTGGTGGTCATAGTGGTGAAAGGGAAAAGAAATAATTATTCGAGCTAATATAAAGTGCAATGAACAGGAATATCTAATAATAACTTTATTATAATTAGTGATTTCAAAGGTACATATATTAATATATTTATTTTAAAATCAAAATATTATTGGGAAACAGAGTGGATGCTTCCATATGATTTCCCTCATTGTTGTAATCATATAACTATTGGACCGTAGCAAAACAAGCAGTAGAAGATTTAGTATCTAGGGTTTTTCGAAGGTCTAGGTTTTGTAACTCTTAAAAATATTTAAAGAAGAAAAGATTATCCATAAATTTGAGATAAATGATTTATTTGTATAGGTTACACATTTTGGCAAGAGAGGGATTGTTTAGGTGAAAAAAATAGCATGTGATCAAGTAGTTTAACCACCCTATCCAACAATCCATTTGTAAGTGGCCGATAAAGCTTCTTGAGTGCTAAGAAGATAGATTTATTAATATACTTGAATTGAAAATTTATGCACTCAATCTAGAATTTAACCTCTCCAAGCTTGATTGGCTTTTGAGGTCTTAAAATACACATTTCTAGCAACTCTTATGCAAATTTTTGTATGCTAGTGAAATTAGGGAAAAATTTGTCCTTCGGTGTTGGATTGGATGATGTTTGATTGACGAAGGAATATTCTATCCAATAGCATATGAGTTTGAAATTTTCTAATTCATATGATATTTTTCATATATTTTTCTCTTAAACATAATGCATATGATATTTTTCATATATTTTTCTCTTAAACATAATGCTTCATTTTTTGACAAACTTAAAGAGGCTCGATGAAAAAAAAATAAAAAATAAAAATAAAACAAAAAGAAATTAAAAATTACCACTATCTTAGTTTACTATTCATGTAATAGTTGAAAAACAACTTATGGCAATACATGTGTCCTCAAATTCAATTGAAATATTTCTTCGTAAACGTAAAATAATAATAAAAAGTATATTTTTTCATAAACAAATAAATTTTTGATATGAAAAGCATAGTTCTCTAGTTGTAGACTATATATATATATGAACGAAATCTACTCCTCTTCTCCTCTTCAATTGGGTGCACGAGAATGAAAATTGATTCATCACTGGTATAATACTTTAGAAATGATGTAATTAATGAAAGAGGTATGTTTATAAATTTTATTGAAGTTACCTTTTGTACATAAATAATCATAAAACCATGAATTCCTATGGAGGATGTCGTGGGTGAATTTTTTCTACAATAAAAGAAGGAAATACATTCGGGAAATTCAAATTCTATGGGAGATTGAAAAATAGTTCCATGATCAAAACACATGTGTGAAACCATTGCCATAAAACCGAATTTTATGATGTCCAAGGAAATCAGTTTAAATAACAACTTATTTTTGATAAATTAAGGAAATTCACTTACAAAAATTACAAACTCTAAAAATAAAGTTTAATTGAGTGTTTTGTCATTATGCATTAATGAATACTATAGATGTATTCCAAAGAGTAATTTACAAGAGAAAGTTGTTGTAGAAAAGTTTAGACTTCAAGAAAAATATAAATAAATTGTTGGGTTATTCAACGAACTTAAAGACAACCAGACCAACACAGTTGTCACAAATTAAAAATTAAACTGTATTTTTAATTAAAGTGTATTTTTAAAAATTAAACTGTATTTATAATTAAAGTTTATTTTCCTCCAAGCATTAGATACAAAAATTGTAATAACACAATTGTAATTTTTAATTCATAAGACCAAATTTTCAGTATTTTCCAAAAAAGAAAAAAGATTACAGCTCCCAAAAATTAAACAAAAAAATTGAGGAGGGAAAGAGAACATGCTGGAGGTATTGGAATGTAAAGAAAATACACAAGCCTGTTTTATTACATATGACAATCATTAATCATAAGAAAACATAGAAAATCCAAAGGAGACAATTGAATACTTAAATGTGGGTTTCTCTCTGCAAATTAATCTCAATACCATGATATAAGGGACGGTGAAATAAAGATCTCATTTTAAACCAAATTAGAAGGGAGAAATGGCTACCATAAATCATTGTGCTTGAAAATTGGGGTAAATGAAAATTAGTATCTTCAAATTTTTGTAGATCTCCCTTGAAATAAGGCTATGCTAACCTGTATGCCAAATTTTCTTATAAAATAATTTTGGGGCTACTATTAATAATGCACTATGATACAAGAAACATTTCCATTCAAAATTTGAAACCCTTAAAGTTTTTCCAAGGGTTAAATTTCACTACTAAAATTTTCCAGTAGGATTATTTTTTGTTGAAATATACATGCAAAAAAATATTACTATAGATAATCACAATATAAAGTGTAATAAAGTTATAGTTTAGTTAATTTCTATGCCTTTTTAATTTATATGGCTTTCGTAGTTTGTTAATTTAATGTTAATATTTTCTTTTACCTTAAATTGAAAATAAACTCCAAAATAGATATGCCTATGATGATGCTAATTGGAAAAATAGATCTTCCATAGTTATAATTTAATTATTAAGTTGACGGCATATATTTAACTGGATGAATATTGTTGAGACATTCATAGTAGTAATATTGACATTATATTCTACCCTGAAATCCACTAAGGATTTTGGTTGTTAGTTGAAATATGCATGCCATTTTGTTATCTTTTAAATAATAACAATATAATTTTTAATAAAGTTATAATTTTAGTATTTTCTTTTAATGTTAAGATCCTATTGTCTTAAAACTTATTGGCAACTATTTCTTTTTACTATAAATCAACTCATGAAAATGTTCAAATTCACATCATCCATGTTAGTGATATTGGATCATACATATAATATATTAACATATTACAACATTTACCATTAAAAAATTTGTCTTATTCCATGTCTTGGTTCATTCTTCGGGAAAATAGTGTCATCCCCATATTTTTCCATGACATCTATAATCATGTCATTTAGATGTCCATGATAGTACTTATTCAGATTACATGTCAATGGAATAAGTGATTATACCCTCCAAACAAACTGGTATTTTATTTATACCTTATTCATTGTGGGTATTATTCCTCTAGAATCTAATAATTTATCATACACTCCATATAGAGTGGCATTTACTTCTCAACTGAATAATTTTTTTTTAATATTTCAATAAATATATTTATTTTTTACTCAATTATATTTACTGTAATTTTTAACCATATCTATCTAACATTTTAATATAAAACAAAATATAATTAAAAATATAAAATTTATGTATTATGAATTAAATTTTATTTTTAGCCCGTAAATTTATCAACAACACAAAATATTTTAATATCATATCTAATATTTAAGGTTTTTTTATTTTTTTGAAACGATAACTTTTATTTATGGAGGGTCAAAGCTCATTAAAACACATGAGTTTATATATATAGAAGTTGAGTTTGTCTAGTGGGGAGTGATTTTCTATAGAAGGGCCAAGCTACTTTATGAAGGATGTAATTCTTGTGCAAAATTGACTTCAACATTAGCCCTATTAGCCACAATTATAGCCAAAACATGCCAAATTTCTTATTTACTCATAATTTCCAAATGGAGTGGTTTCCATGTATTCTTACTCTCCAAATTAATAAAGAACTCGGCTAAGCTATCGTTGTTCATTCTTTTAATAAAGATTTCATATTTGGAACCATGCAAATGTTTGAGTAAATGTATCTACCATGAATGTTATCTTCTTTGAATAGAAAGTGTTTGAAGAAACGTTTTCATGCAAAGTGTTTTTGAAAATGTATGAAAGAAAATCTTGAGAATTACTACAAGATTCACTCGCGTGTTTTATTTGGTGACATTAAGGATCATGATTGTGTAATTTGACATAATGAAAACTTCCAATCACCTGGAAAGAACGAAAATTATGCATTTTTTATTCAAATGAATATTATAGTAGAAACAACACATAAGGATGGATCATAGATTCTTTGGATTGTTATGGTGTATGTGAGAGTGAGAGGGGAGCTCACCCATATATGCCTTTGCAATTCATGTGATGTAATGAAGATCATAATCCATGGCCCATTGGAAGCTTGCTCTAATGATCCATATATGCCTTTGGAATTCATGTGATGTAGTGAAGATCATAACGCATGGCCCACTGGAAGCTTGCTCTAATGATTTTAAGACCCTAAGACAATTTTTGATACATGAATGTACCCTAAGGACAAATTGAATCCATTTATATTTATCTTCTAATTTTTATTTGAATCTAATTACAGCCAAGAGAAACATCCATGAAGAAGATGAAGGCAAAAAAAGAAGCAAAAAACAATCAAAATTATACATAAAACCATACAAAGTAAAGTGGGCATGTTATTTTTAGAAGAAAACTCTATACTAAAAAAATTTAAACACCCAAATCCAATAACCAAAATAATATAAACTATGTCACTTCCCATATGACTTAGAAAAAGAAGTAAACACACGAGTAATTAACTATCAAATATGTTTTGAAATCTTTAAAACCTTTAGTATTAAATAGCTTTAAAATATCTGAAATGTATTTAAATTATCAATATAAAAGAAATTACATTTTTATTAGAAATTTACATATTAGCACAATTATATAAATTAAATGGTTAGAAAATGTTAATAAACAACAAACACCAAAACATTTGCTTCATAATACATCTCACTTTGCTAAAATTTAAAAAAAAAATGGAATTAACTATATCATTATTATTATTACAAGTCTAACATATATTCATTTGAGAAAGCATGGAATAATTTTTTTATCCATGAAGATTTATATCCATTTTATTACTGAGTTTCTTACTCTATAAATAGGGTATGTTATAATACCATGGGAAAGACGCATGGCTTCTGTATTTGAGGCCCAAAAAAACATAACTCATTTCATATGAAACTTGCTCATAAGATATTTTGTTAATTA
>APFE030797409.1:157693-172503 GCA_000404065.3 Pinus taeda | reverse complement strand
GTCTAGTTTATTTATATTTTTATTTATTTACCATACCTTTTGAGTAAGTATAAAAAGACATTTTAGTTATTTACCATACCTCCACTTTACTTATATTTTTATTTGTTTACACCCTTGCATGTATATAAGGTGATTATGGAGTAAATATAAAAAATGCTTTATTTATTTACCATACCTCTCATTTATTTATATTTTTATTAATTTACCATACCTCTTTTATAAATATGGTATTTGGGCCTTTGGCCCATAGGATTCACTTAAATAAAACCTATTCTTGAAATGGGCGAATGGATTCACTTAAATAAAACCTATTCTTGAAAATGGGCGAATGGAAGGTTGTAACTCCTAATTTCAAGGGCTAAATTTACCTTTTTTACCCTCTCCCTTAAAATAAGGTGGGCTATTTGAGGTGATTTGTAAAAATGTACTATGATACAAAATATTCGCCCACTAAAAATTTAAAACCCCTTAATTTCGCCAAAGGGTGAACATTCGCCCCTAAAATTTTCTATGCTTATAGTCTGAACACTAATTTTGGAGTCCACACGATTGGTTTGTCGAGCCTACACCTTCCCTGACTGTCTACTAGCTTCACGATCCACTCATATAACTCAGAGGGAAAGGATGCAAAGAAAATTTCATGGATTTCTGTATATAAGTAGCTCTCCAACCATTGTTCCTTTGATACTAGCAGATTCTGTTTTCCTACGCCGCGAACTCGTGAATCCTTTTGTCTAACCACCCTTCAATTTCTTTCTTCGTTGGATTCCAGTGACACGACATCAGACATCCCTTATGCATATCCTGGTCCCGAAAATGGAACCATTTGTTGGCTTGTTGGGGCCTGACCCAGGTTTGGAGATGATTTATCCAAACAAATCCCGGTACTGCTGGCCCTTTTTGCAACAGTCAGTGGAGCGCGGACTGAGGTCACACCTGAAGTAGTATGGGAGGGTGCTAAAACCAGGTTTCTGCACCGTGGGGATGTTTGATGGGTTCCAAATAGTCCACAATTTGACCCTGCATGCATGTCACTACGCGCACTTATCAGTACCTCACAGCCTGCGATGTTGCCTTCTCGTAGCCCTACTCGAGGCCTAAACAGTGTTATTACCCAAATCTTGACTAGTAACCTGATATTAGTTTATTAACTTAGCTTATATGTATTCTTTCAGTTATAATTAACAATATTCACCATTCATACAAATGCGCGTAGTAAGTAAATAGTATAATTTCAAATGATATCAAATAGGTAATAACACAAGAACATATACGCATTTTTTAGATAAAACTTCTCTTTATTATTTTCTTCCTTCTGTTATAGACTCGATTGCGTCATGCGCACTCAGCTGCAGGGGTCCACACACTCAGCTACGGACTCTACTAGGCCTCTACGCACTCAGCTGCAGAGCCTCTTCCTACTACTATGACCCAAGACACTTAAACTCTTGCTCTATGCTCCGCTAACGTTACACTCTATTCATTGGTTCCTTCCTTCATTCCTTAGTTACTTTACAACTTAGAGCCTCACTCTATTTATACAATCCCATGGCCCGTGGACCATGGGTAGGCTGAAACTACAGTCAAAACTTTGGGTGGACAACCCTATGACTCCAACATATAATTTGCACTCCGTGCCCACAATTCGCAGAGTTTTTACAATAATAACAACTCAAAAATTGGGCTTTAAGCCACAAAACATGATGTGGGGGGATTCCATGCCCAACATAGAGTCATGTTATTTTGAAACATCTCTTTACAAACTGTGCATGTACTCAGGGGGAGCATGGACAACATAGTGGATCTCAAAGGGGGAGAATATGTTAGTCCGCCCTTTTCCCTTGATGCCAAAGGGGGAGAGTATTTTTGTGTTGTTTTTTTATCTTTAACAATTTATACAAATTGCATTAATCAACACCAACATGGTTTCCATCAAGTCCAAAGGGGGAGATTGTTGGCATTATGATACATGTGTTATCCTTGACGGCAACTCACTCACAAGTCAGACCAGTTTTGATAAAAGGAAACTCACAAGTGTAACAGGTTAATTCAGAGGTCACAGGGCATTGGTACAGAAGAACAAGAAGTTGGAACTTAGGTCTACTGATCAGAATGAAGAAGTTGAAGGAAAATGATGGTGTAAAGCAGTTTAAGCTTTATACATAGGTCCACTTTGTCAAAGGGGTGTATACATGCAAGTTTAGAGAACAAAAAGAGCATATACGTATGGATGCACTTTCACAAGAGGAAAAACGCATATAGGTTGGAAAATCAAGAAAATACAAGACTAAAGAATACCAAGGGTCAATACCATGATATCAGCCCACAATATTGAGCAAAGTAATGACTATTTGATCCCGTCCAAGAATACCACAGGTCCTAAGTGTGTTTTTGGTCCGAGGTATTGAGAAAGGCCAAAAACTATATAAGGAGGAGAATATTAAAGGGCCAAGGTGTGCAAGTGACTCAGGGTTTCTTAGGAATACTTCTATCTGAAGTATATTTTATGTTGTAGGGGCTATGATAGTGATATGATCTGAAATATTTTGTGCACCGTGAATTCAATGTTGGATCAAGATCATGAGACTTGAAATGACTTATCATTGAATGATCTGATATTGGTTGGGCTAGATATGATTGTTTACACATATTTTATTCTTTAAATGTCATGATCTATGTATATCTGAAGTCTGGAATAACAACGAAGTTGTGAGTTAATATTTACATATCTATACATTGGTTTGTCTTGGGAAAGGTGCGTATACAGGCAGGTTCAACTCTTCCAAGTAGCCTATGCAAAATAAAATCCTATTGTTCAGAAATGACTAATCTATCTCATCAGTGTTGTTGTTTTACTATTGTTTGTCAATGAATTCTTCTTAGATCTGAAAGTAAAACTAAATGCATAAGGTGTTTGTGTTTGATTGATTGATTAATTAAGTGTGAAGGGTTATCTCTACTACTGATTGTCTTGATCTCTGTAAATTGATAGTAGATGTTCAGAATGTTACTGGTTGATACAGATCTAATTCAGAAATTTTTATGATTCAGTAGTTTTTAAGGTATACGCAGGTTTTGTTAAAGGAAGTAGCGTATACACGCAGGTTGGGTTCAGTAAAGTAGCGTAAACATTTTGATGTATGATTTTTGAGGTTGATGCTGGTTCTGAATGATGATGTAGGTTTCTGGGTTCAACACAATGTTCTGGTGACAGGGATCTGATTGTTCGGATTAATTGATTATTGGTTGATGCAGTTTGAAAGTTCTGATAGGTCCAGTATGAAAATTTGATGAAACGAGGCCTTCATTTTGTATTATTGTGTACCAGGAGCATCCATTATGAAAATTAATTGAATGTGGTCACTGGAGGAAGAGAGAATGTCGAAGCTTTTTGTAGGCTAGCACCTACGTGCTAGTAAACATATCGGCTAGTACAAGAGCTAGGGGGTTGTAGATCCCTTCCAGTAGAATCTGGAAAATGAGACGAGGTTGTAGCCTTTTGCAGGTGGGTGCCTACATACTAGTATGAGTCTGCACTAGTACAAGATTGTAAACAAATTTTCTTTATATTAAAAGATAGAGATGACAACAGCAGGTGGTTTTTCTCCCACATTGGGTTTCCACCTTAAATCTTGGTGTTCATGTGTGTTTTTATGTGTAATGGTTTATTATGTTATTACTGCACATAGTTATTGTATAATAAGTTAATGATGCACTGATTAAAGTTCAACACATGATAGATTGACTAAATCATATGTTCTTTGGGTATCCGCCGGTTTCTCTAATCACAGTACTGTGTACATGCAAGTTCACTTCATTGAAGTAGTGTATATAAATTTGTTTGGGAAATAAAATATTATTGAATTGTAAATACTGATTCAACCCCCTCTCTAAGTATTATTTCCAATAGGGGCATGGAGAATGTGTCTTGACTTTAGAGCCTTAAACAAAATCACAATCAAAAGCAAGTATCCTCTTCCCAAGATAGATGATTTACTTGATTAACTAAAAAATATGATGTTTATTTCACTAAGTTAGATTTGCGAAGTGGGTATCATCAAATTCGCATAGCAGAAAATGACATCTGGAAAATTGCATTCAAAGTTAGCCAAGGACTATTTGAATGGTTAGTAATGCTTTTGGTTTGTGTAATGCGGCAATAACTTTCATGTAGGTTATGAATGATGTATTCCGCCCATACTTAGATGATGTTCTGATTTTCAGTTCAAGTATGCAAGAGAATGTTAAGAATGTTAAACAGGTTTTTGAAGTGTTGCACAGGGAAAAATTGCACCTTAAACTTTCGAAATGTGAGTTTGGACAAACTTCACTGAATTATATTGGTTACATAGTTGCAGGTGGAAGTTTGAAAATAGATCCAGCTAAATTGATGTGATTGTTAAGTGGCCAAGACCATAGAATGTGACTGAAGTTAGAAGTTTCATAGGTGGAATTGAGTATTGGAGAAAATTTATTGCTCAATTTTCTTTGATTGCATCACCGTTACATGATTTAATAGGTTCTAAAGTTCCCTTTCAGTGGGGAGGAAAACAAGAAAAATATTTTGATACACTTAAGCAGAAAATTGTCACAACACCAATCTTAGCTTTACCAGATCTTCAACAGCCATTTGAAATTGAAACAAATTCTAGTGGTTATGTAATGGGTGCAGTCTTACTTCAAAAAACGAAACACATTTGTTTTCATTCTGAAACTTTTTCTAAGGCAATAATGAATTATCCAACATATGATAAAGAACTATTTTCTTTGGTTGAAAGCATCAAGAAATGGAAACATTATTTAATGGTTAAGGAAACAGTGATTCACACAGATCATCAACCGCTTCAATACCTTCAGTCTCAAACCTAGTTGCAACAATCTTGTCATTACAGATGGATGAGCAATTTCACTTAGTAATTAAGTACAAGAAAGGTGTCACAAAAAACGTAGCTGATATGTCGTCTAGATCATCTTTGAATGCTTCAGTAGTGCTACAGAATAGTTCTTTAAACATGAAAGTTATATAGAACAATATGGTACAGATGTTGATTTCAACTATATTTATGAATAATAACTCATGGTGCTCAAGTGGAAGAAGTTAATTATCATATTCATGGCAGGTTGTTATATCATCTGGGTAAATTTTTCATACCACAGACAGAAAGACTACATGTCATTAGGGAAGCACATTCTTCTCGCACTTTACGACATTTTGGAGTAAGGAAAACAATGGAACGAATTCAATGGTATTGTTACTAGTCTCACATGTATGAAATAATTGTTAAGTACATTAAAGGATGTGTGATGTCTTCGACCATCAAGCAAAGCAATTGCAAGATCGGTTTGTACATGATACTTCGAGTTCCTTTGCGACCATAGGAAAACATTTCCATGGATTTTGTTGGAGGACTTGCTATGTCTAGGAGAGGGCATGATTACATCTATGTTGTGGTTGACAGATTTAGAAAGATGTGCATTCTTGTTCCATGCAAAAAGTAAGTGACTGTTGAACAGACTGCAAATATGTTCTTCAAACATGTATGGGTTCATTTTGGGTTACCTACTTCCATTATTTCTAATCGAGACACTCATTTTTTAGGAGAGTTTTGGTCCACTTTGTGGGGACTCATGGACACGAAGCTGAAGAAGAGCACAAATTTTCATCCCTAGACTAACGGACATATAGAAGTGGTGAACAGGATAGTCATACATATTCTCTGAGGTTACTGCAATAAACATCCTAAGTTGTGGGATGAATCTTTACCTTATGTGCAACATGCTTACAATCGAGCCTTACATTCTTCGACTAATCGATCACCATTTGAAACATGTTTTGGGTATTTACTAAAGTCACCAATGGAATTCATGTTTAGTGAAGAGGATAAAGTGAGTGAACATGATGACACAAACAAAGAAGTTAAGTTCATTCAATGGATACATCAGATACATGAAGCAGTGTAGGATCAACTAGAGAAGAGTCAGGCCAAGTACAAAATGCGCCATGACAAGCATCGAGTTGATCATCATTCTCAGGTCAACGATTAGGTATGGTTGTATATCAGTAAAGATAGGTTGAAAGGTGAAGGTAAGAAATTGAAACTCATGAGGTATGGTCCTTTCAAGATTGTTGAGAATATTGGAAATAATTCATTTCGATTAGATTTACCTCCTTAAATGCGTATTTACTTAGTTGTAAATGTAGAAAATCTGAAGTTGTATGAACCTTCGATGATCACGGATCCTGAGGAAGATACATAGATTCCGACTATTGATGATTTGGCACCTGAGTATATGAATGAGTTGCAGGAAGATACCATGTTGGACAAGAAGGTTTGATATTCAAGGCATGGAGATGTTGAATATCTCTGAGTGGGACTCAAGGGCATGAATCTGAGCAAAGCAAGGTGGATGGAGATCAGAAGAGTGAGGGAACTGTACCCTCACCTGATATCTGCTTAAATTAAACTTTTGTGGTCCAAAAGATTTCAAGTGGAGAGGATTGATCCAGAAGGATCTTGTCGATCCAGTGTATCCAGAGAGTTTAGGTCATCTTAATCTTCACCAGCTTCGCTAGTGTTCTTTAGTGTCTGGTGTTGGTTAAAGTTTTCATGGTGGAATGTCATTGTGACAAAGTTGTTGTAATGGTTTTACTATGGTGATGTAATCAGGTATTAATCCTATGCTACGTACTAAATCTAAGGTCATAATCCTAAGTGTCTAAGCCCTAAGTTCTAGCACATATGCAAACACTATGGTACAAAACCTAATGCAAAAATCTAAGTTATAAACCTAAGACGTAAACCTTTCAGAGTTTGTATTAAAACCAATGCAAACAAAACATAGATAGTCCCTAGTTGCGGGGCTAACCGCAACGGGACTGCGTCAAAGAATGGTGGCTTGTTGGGGCCTGACTCAGGTTCAGAGATAGATAGCCAAACAAATCCTTGGACTATTGGCCCTTTCGGCAACAGTTCGTGGAGCGCGGACTGAAGTCTCACCCAAAGTAGTATGGGGGGATGCTAGAACCAGGTTTATGCACCCTTGATATGTCTAAGGGGTCGATTTAGTCCAATGTTGAACACGTTCACCCTAGGTTCTTCGCGCACTCTCATATCCTATGAGGCCTTCGCGCCTTTGTTATACTCGCCCTCGCGTGGACCTACCCAGGGGCCATGGGGCTTTCGCGCTGCTGGAGCAACGATCTGCACTGTTTCCCCAAGTCACACCCTGGATCTTACTTATCTTCTTATGATAGTTAGTTATCTTCGCGTAAACAATTACCTTTTATTATATTTACTTACTCAACACCTTTATATAAGTGCGTGCAGAAACATAATAGTAAACTTGCAATTCATACCAAATATACTTCAATGCATAAACAGGAAAATATACACACAAAGATGGTAAAAGTTCTCTTTATTAATGCTTCCAACCGGTTACAGACTCGACCTGCCCTACGCACTCAGTTGCAGGGGTCCGCGCACTCAGCTGCGGACTACTAGGCCTCTGCGCACTTGGCTACAGAGGCTTCTCCTATTCTACGACTCAAAGACACGACTTACACTTCGACTCAATGCTTCGTTGGCTCCTTAGATTCATTGATCCATCATTCGATCTTCTCTCTTTACACCTAGAGTCTCACTTTATTTATACAATCCCATGGTCCATGGACCATGGGTAGATCTTTCAAACTGGCATTACTTTACAGAAACAAGGGCGGACAAACCTATGACTCTATTATGACTTCGCGCTCTGTGCCCACAAATCGCAGAGTCTTTACAATGGACTTAGTCAAAACTTGTGCTTTAAGCCCCAAAACATGCCTTGGGGAGATCCCACGCCTAATAGGCCCCCAAAAAAAACATCGTGACTCGCCCTCGAGTCACTTTGTCGGTTCGAAGATCTTCGCGTGGAGACCCTCCAACTCTGTTCGAACAGCTGCAAGGTCGGTAGCACATTGAGAGGATGCCTACTGAATCTCATGTACTCGTTGTTCCAAAACCGCGGTGTCGGAGATGCTTCCCTGGATCTAGTCCTATGTCCCCTGCATTTGCACAATCTTACCTTCAATTGTTGCTGTGATGATGAAGGCCTCATCGATCAAGGGCTGAACATGTGCCTTCTTTCAGCTCCATGGGTCGTGACGACTGTGCTTCTGTCAGCTAGTCAGAGAGTTGGGCCACCCGTGTAGGGCTTCAGCCGACTGCCATTCACTTTGCCTAGGATAGGTTCTCCATTTAGCTTGACTAGCTGCACCATGCCTCCACCTATGATTTCCTCAACAATGTACGGGCCCAGCCAATGCATCTTAAACCTCCCTGGGAATTTATCAAACTTATTATCGTATAGTAACATTAAATCATTTACCTTGAAGGTAAGCAACTTAATATATCAATCGTGCCAAGCCATTTCGTGCTGCTTTTGTACTTGCTGATGGAAGCCAACCAGAAACCGTTCCTCTTCAAGTTCCTCTAATTACATGAGCCTCTCCTCTAGGGCTTCGCGGTCCATCATACTTGTGACCATTGCTATGCGCAAACTAGGCATAATATACTCCATTGGCAAAATAGCTTCTATGCCATAGACCAACCAGAAAGGTGTTTGTCCCATCAGTTTCTTGCATGTTGTCCTATAAGCCCATAGTACTCTAGGTACGCGCAGGTCCCAATCCCTCCACTACGTCGTATATATCTTGTTCAGTGCTTCACATACTCTTCTAAAGGCATCTGCGTGGATATCCTCCTACGCAGTCGTTCTTTCCCTACTCCATTGTCCCAACTGGAGGGACCGTTCACGCAATTGCCTTGCCCACCTAAGCGTATTGACTATGTTTTCGAACGTAAAGTCCATGCGCATTCACATGTTGTTTAACATGGGCCTGTACCAAATTGGACAAGTGTGCGGGCGGACCATTTCGTCTGGCCTTCTTGTCAGTTAATCACACCTGAGGCTTCCTGAAATGCATGCGCATCATTCTCCTACATTTACGTGAGTCCTCAAAGCTTCCTTGGTGCGTACCCCACCACCTCACAGGCGTAATGCACAGTACCCATTTCAAAGCTTCGAAACGTTGTTGTTCCAACACTTCTCTTTCAAACTTGTTCAAAAAAATATCTACCTCACTTAACCCATCATAAGTAGGCAGATCCCTTGCCTCTGTCGCTACGCAGTGCAACGATCTCGTCATCATGTTACATTTCAACGTGGTTACCTCATATAACTGGTTCTAACATCATTCTATCTCTTCATCAGAATCTGATGTACAGGAGCTTTCACGCTCCCATGAGGTCCGTCCATCCATGGTGGGATTTACCCAGTCTTGCTCTCGGGTAGTTATCTTGTAGATGTAGTCTAAGTCATTGTTGCTTTCATAGTTGCGCACTGGCTCCGTGTGGTGTGATCCTTCTACGAGGTCCAAAGGGACGACTACGCACAGGGATTTTTTCTCAAAGATCATCTTGCGCTTCTTTAGGTTTATCACCTTTTTCATGTCAGTGGCCCAATCTATTCCTAATAGCGCAGGGTAGGGATTGTTGTCATCTACAATCTCTATCAATTCAAACTCTGCTAGCGTGCTTGCTCCTTCAATATCCACTATGATTCCTTGCAATATCCCCATACGTATTATCTTTTGCTGGTTCACCATTCCCAGCTGGATAGTAGACCATTGCATCATAGGCCTTCCCATACGATCCCAGGTCTGCTTTGGCAGAACGTTCGCATCCAATCCTAGATCCAGAATCACTTGGTCCATCTCATATTCCCCAATCCGTGTGGTCAACCTCATTTCTCTTCCCATCCTCGTCATGTGCTTTCCAATCTTCCATACTATGCACGGTTCTCCTAGCGCGGTCCCACTGCATCTATTAATGAGTTCTTGCAATCCTTTTTACAACCTTACTGTCGCGTAGTGGCTTCATGCATGTTTCCATGAATTTCATGAGCATTGATGGGTCCATTTCTGGCTCCATTCTGTCTTTTCTCCCTGGAGTGGAGGCATCAGTTAAGCTCTTCTTGGCTTCCATGAAGGTTTCCTTAGCATGACCTAAATCAAACTCTAGTTCTTTCTTCGAAGCCTTGAGAACCCAAGTACTATCTTTAGGCTGTATGCCTTTATCATCCCATGTCGTAATTCCACTTCCAGTCACAATATTCACATTAGTGTCTTCCTCGCATGGCTCAGACCTCATCATCTATAGGTGCTAATTCGGGGGAGGTTGGAACACTCCCTTGTCACACAGCTGAGCTATCAGTGTGGGACAATCCTCCTTCGCATGGTCAAATTATGTACAATATAGACATGACGACTGCGTTGGATTCATAAAATCACAAGAATAATGCCTTGTACCTTCGCAATTATAACATATTAGCTATCTGCAACCCCTTCTAGGTCCTCCTCCACCTCGGCCTCGTCTGTGCCCCTGAAATCGGCTTGCGCCATCCCTGCATTCTAGTTAAGGGGCCACATTTCGGCCTGAACTCTATAGGTGGGAGTCCTATCCATCATCATCTCATAGCTTCTATAGGTGTGCTCATCATGTCCCACTGATCTACAGAAATTACAGAACAACTTTTGTGAATTCTACGTGTACTTCTGCAACAGATGATAGTTGTCGGTAATATGCTTTCCCCCTATTTGACAAATCGCGCACCACAAAGCAGGTGCCGCACAAGGTCCTACTTGTGCCTCTAGTCTTAACGGTATTAGCACTCCTCACACAAGGTAATTCGCGAACACTAGGCAATGGTCCTTGTCATGACCCTGACCCTTACATTTAACACACCATATCTCCTCGTGCACCTTCGAGTGAACTGTCCTGTCCTATTTCAAACTCTGCATCTCAAGGCATAAGTTTTTCAACTGCGCATGGATCTGCTGAACTCCTAGGTTTGGATCCTATATCAGGGTCTCATGTAGTCTCATCGCTATCTCTAAGGCCTCTGCCTGAGTCGTTAACCTCCTTTGTGACAACGCATTCCTCAAATGTGACATTAGCGATGCTACAAACCATTCACAATGATGTCCATCTGTCAAAGCCATATTGGCTTCGCGAATTGTGCACTTCAATGTCTGATCCAAATCCTAAGGAGTCTTTCCTGGAAGCATTTTGATCTCCTTGAATCCAATGATCGAATGCGTCTCTGACTTCGACCTGCTAAATTATTTGTTCAACGCAATTTGGATATCCGCGATCCCTGCATTCGAATTGTCATTAGAATACTTCATATACCAGGTCAGCGCGCAATCCTGTAGAGTGCTGACCAACATCACATTCTTTATATTATCATCTGTAACTCCCTATGCTTCCCATACAACCCTTATCACAAACCAAAACTGGTTTGGATCTTCATTTCCTATTCCCTTGAATACTGGAAACTTTATCGCACTTTCCATATCGACTCACGGTGGTGGCGGAGGTGGTATGGGTGAAGATGGGGGTGAAGGCAGTAATAGTGGTGGTGGTGTGGGTGGGGGTGGTATGCACAGAATCCTCTGCCTTATCAAATTGGTCGCACTTCTTGGTGAGAACTTCGTGAGCTCTTCCTCACCCCCTTGTGGAGGTGAAATCAAGGGGCTAGTCTCTAGCTCTACACTTCCTTCGTTTTTGTAAATTCTTCGACTTCGCGTAGCCCCGAACATCAATGTTTTCGCATAATCTTCTTTTCACACAGTAACATTTTAATCCCAGTGTTCAGAGACTTAACGTAGCTACCTGTCAGTCCTTTGAGAAAGTGTTGTTCTGCCTTGCTATAGCTGACTGAAGTATCTACCGTGAACTCAGTAATGAATCCTCCTATAATCCAATCAAGTCAGTGATCAACAGTGTGCGTGATCTAATCCTTCGATGCTTCCAATCTACGCACCAAGTATGAAGTCCACACAATAGGATTATCGAGTCTCCACCTTCCTTGGCTATCTGATAGCTTCCTGATCCACTCGTATAACTCAGTAGGGAAAGATGCAAAGAAAATTTTGTGGATTTCCATGTACAGGTAGCAGCCTAACCACTTTTACTTTGATAGTCGCAGATCCCTGTTCTCTTGCACCGCGAACTCGTGAATCTTCCTATCCAACCAGTCTTTAATTTCTTTCTTAGTTGGATTCTAATGATATGAAATAAAACATCTCTATGCAGATTTCGGTCCCGGCAACGGAACCATTTGTTGGCTTGTTTGGGCCTGACCCAAGTTCGGAGATAGATAGCCAAACAAATCCCTAGACTGCTGGCCCTTTCAGCAACAGTCCACGAAGTGTGGATTGAAGTCTCACCCGAAGCAGTATGGGAGGATGTTAGAAATAGGTTTCCACACCCTTGAGATGTATGAGGGGTTGATTTAGTCCAATGGTGAACACCTTCATGATGGGTGCTTCACGCACTCTTCTATCCTATGAGGCCTTCGCACCTTTGTTATACTCGCCCTCGTGCGACCCTACCCAGGGGCTGTGGGGCTTTTGCTCTATTGGAGAAGCGATCTGCATTGTTTTCCCAAGTCACACTATGGATATTACTTATCTTCTTATGAGAGTTAGTTATCTTTGCATAATAGTTACCTTTTATTATATTTACTGACTCAACACAATTATATAAGTTTGCACAGCAACATAACAGTAAACTTGCAATTCATACCCAATATACTTCAATGCACAAATAGGAAAAGATACATAGAAATAGGTAAAAATTATCTTTATTAATGCTTCAAATCGGTTACAGACTCAACCTGCCCTGCACACTCAGCTACAAACTACTAGGCCTCTGTGCACTCGGCTGTAGAGCCTTCTCCTATTATACAACCCAAAGACACGGCTTACACTTCGACTCAATGCTTTATTGAATCCTTAGATTCATTGATCCATCCTTTGATATTCTCTCTTTACACCAATATCCTTGCTCTATTTATACAATTCCATGGTCCATGGTCCATGGGTAGATCTTTCAAACCGACATTACTTTACAAAAACAAGGGCGGACAACCCTATGACTCTTCTATGACTTTGTGCTCCGCACCCACAAATTGTGGAGTCATTACAATGGACTTAGTCTCAAATTGGGCTTTATGCCCCAAAACATGCCTTTCGGAGATCCACGCCCAACAAAGAATGTGCATGTGAAGGAAGAGGTATCCGACAATCTAGTCACTGCAGTTTAGACTGCAGCAGAACTGGGACATGTGAACAGTCGGATATTATGTAGAAGGTGTAACAAATAAAATATATAAATATTATAAATATAATGTAAAAGATAATAATCATAAATAATAGTTATTTAAGCTAGTAATTAGGTTGAAGAGGCATGTCTAATAGGGCATGGCTCTTCATGAAGAGGCACTTTCTTCTACAAATTAATTACTCCAAAAGACTTGGAATATAAAATTATCCATTGAGGATATAAAATATTATATTAATAGAATGAGAATAAAGATTTGTAAACATTCTTCTCATTCTATTTAAAATAAATTATATCCTCAATGGATAATTTTATATCCAAGTCTTTGGAGTAATTAACTTGTAGAAGCAAGTGCCTCTCATGAAGAGCCATGCCCTATAGACTGCCTCTCATCCTAATTACTAGGTTAACTAACTATTATTTATGATTATTATCTGTTACATTATATTTATATTATTTATATATTTTATTCGTTACGTTGCCTCCTTCCTCAAAAAGCTTTGTCTTCAAAGCTTGTCGATGAAAAAGGCTTGATCTCTTTTTCAGCTTCAGAAGTCTTTCTGTCTTGGAATAGTCATCCTCGTCGATACAAGCTGATATGATCTTCTTAGTGAAAAACAAAATTGTCGCACTGAGAAGGGATCAGACCGTCCCAGATTAATCTTTTGTATAGCATTCTGATCACTAAAATTTTGTAACGACTTGTTAGCGTAAGACGAAATTGATGTTATGTCATTATTCTCTGAAACATTAATTTGTTGTCTACAGTTTGAATGGTCTTGATACACAGCTTGGTTGATTTATCTATTCTCATGATTTGGATGCTGATATAAAGTTTTTAGATTTTCTTCTGGCGAAGATGTTGTTGAATTGGTTATGGAACATTCGTCCATTGTCTGAATTGCAACATCTACGTGTGTCTTTTCTTCAACTGACTTATCTTCTTGAGTTATCATATTCACTGGATCGGTATTCGTTCCCTTATTTTCAACTTGAACTGTTGTGACTAGAGATTTCAATACTTCTTCTTGAGTGACTTGTTCCAACTTATATTTTAATGCTTTCTTATCCTCCTTAAGTTTCTTAGTTTGATTGAGCAGACTTTGATTATGGTTTCTCAGACGTAAAAGTTCTTTGGTTTTTGATTCATTAACCTTATTTTTAGTGTCTTGAATTTTAAGTTTTTCATCTTTTAGATCTCTGATATGTTCTTATAATTTTTTATTAAGGTTCTTTAAACGTAAATTTTCCTCTTCTTGTTCTAATAAATGCTGCTTGAGTTCTTTCTTTAAGACTTTAGTCTTCTTCACTTGTGCCAGTGATTTTTCGGCGTGCTCCTTGAGATGAGAAATTTCTTCGTCCTTTTCCATTATTTCTTTGTAATGTATATCCTTAAGATTTTAATGTTTGTGTTCTAACACTTCCTTGCTTTGTTGAATTTTGGCTATTTTGTCATTCTTTTGATCTTTTAGCTGCACTTTCTCGGTACACTGGATAACATCATTATGTGGAAGTGATAATGGATGTAGAGAATGGAAGAAGGAATCCATTCTCTTTTTCTCCTCAACCTGACGCTCAATTATTGTAATTAATTGTTCTATATCTCTTGCGATTGATTGTTTTTGTTCCTTACTCAGGGATTCC
>APFE030797409.1:126880-157130 GCA_000404065.3 Pinus taeda | reverse complement strand
TTTTTTTTTTTTAATACCATGGGTTGTTTTTAAAATCACAGGCTTCTCCATGTAAAAGGTAATATGATTTTTTTTTTTTGTTCTTTTTTGTTTTTTTGTTTTTTTGTTTTAAAGCAAATGACCAAAGGCGTGAAAAATGGAGAATCTCCCAATGTGTAGCGAAATGCTTCAAGTATGACATCAAAAAGGTTGATTGATTTTACGGTCAAAGACCTAGATCGGAGAATGAGCTCTATGCACCGGTTAAGCAACCTAGAGGACCGAACTGCTCTAATACCAAATGAAGCAAACAAATTTCCTTCTACAAATTAATTACTCCAAAAGATTTGGAATATAAAATTATCCATTGAGGATATAAATATTATATTAAATATGAATGAGAATGAATGATTTACAAATGAGAACAAGAGGCTTGCTTATATACCAAGCAAGTGTCTCTTCATGAAGAGTCATGTCCTATTAGACATGCCTCTTCAACCTAATTACTAGCTTAACTAACTATTATTTATGATTATTATATTTTACATTATATTTATATTATTTATATATTTTATTCATTACAGAGGGTTAGTGAAACCACCACTTCAAACAATTGTCATGTGAACAGGAGTCACCGCACCGTTAGCCAGAACTGCTGGAGATGACCACCACGTGGCCGCCAGAGGTTAAACTGCCCAATCACATGCCAATGGTCAAACTATTTTGTGCCATTTACAGAATGTCAACATCCAACTCTGATCCAAAGTTTATTTTGGGTTTCTTTTGTTGGTTTTATGCTATTTTAATTCAACCACCATGTAACTAATTCCTAATGTCACAATGTGACAAGACCAAGGCCAATAAACCTTCAATGAAACACATGCATGCCTATCTTAGCCTGAGAGAGTTTGAATGAACCTAAGGAGTCATAAATTCAACATTTTGTTCATGGGGAAAGGATATTAGAGGTTTTGAAGACTTGTGCTCAGATTCCAAGAGAGAGAGAGGTAGTTTTGTTTTCAGTGTATCTTGGCCGTTCGGAGGCAGAATTGGGAACCGAGGTAGGCGTTGGAAAGCTAGGAGAGAGAGATTTCTGTTGACAGAGACCAAAAGTGCCTACGTGCACATTCATTCTTTTCTTTTTTTTTTGTAAAATACCTCTTTCGATCAATCCTAATACAGCATAGGCCCATCTTGAAAGCAGACCCAGAGACGTAGTCCATCAAGGACGAACTCCGTAATCAATGTTTGTTGTCTTCTATCTATGTTTTTTTATTCAAATTCATGTTTAATTATGTTTCTTAAGTTCTTTATTAAGTCTTAAATCAATTTCTTTCCTTCAGTCTTTCACATTCAACACTTAAGGTTAACGATCAATTCACTGTTGGTAGATAATTAATTCTACTTCAATTTAGTTTATGATCAATATCAGATCACTCGTTCACTCAGTTTTCATGGCCTCCAAGCGACTGTAAGCCTCCAATTTCTCCCATAGGCCTACTTCCCAGTGACTATGGAATTTTCTATTCAATTCTATGCCAACGACTCGAAATTATGAGTTACTTTTTCTGGGTTAGGACTTAAACATCTAGCCAAAAATCAATGAAAATTCTAGAGAATCTGATAAATAATATAGAAACAAATATTCTAAACTAAAAACTTGAACAAGGATTTGACCTGACCACTCCCAACCTGGACATGAATTCTGTTAAACACATGGTAAACATGCAACCTGCAGGTCATGAATGCATATATGAACATAGGGATATGAAACTTATATAAGGTTTAACAAGAAGGAAAATTCATTCTCACAATAGTTATCGCTACACCAATTAAGTCATGCATTCATTAAACACTCATTGATTAATTAAAATATGATAAGGGACATACTTAATTATATCATATAAACATTCTTATAACCAACATATACTAGGTAGATAACAAGGATAGAACAACCATTAAAGACGCATAATAACAAGTATAATTACTCATAAAAGACAAGAGGAAATTATCTCTTACTAATCATATGAAAAATCCAACCAAGTCATGGACATCCACGTATCATCCAACCATAGTTTGGGCTAAACCAAATACTTCTTTCAGCCAACCACTCCTGTGCCATATTCCAAGCATGAATGTGGGATCTCATGTGATAAACAAATCAATAAAGAACCAAGGGTTTCTAGAGGTTAAACCACCTCCACCCTCATCATACCGTGATCTCACCTAAACCGGTCCCAAGATCACAAAACCAAAATGAACTTTGGATTCCTCATAATTCCTTCACCATCCCTTGAGGAATTTTCCTGAGACCACCTCACCCAGATCCAAACCTTTTGAAAATTCAAATCTCAAACTTTAAAGAATCCCATCACACCATGTTTATCCAGAAATGGAAAGGCAAGGCTAAAACTACTGTCGAGACTTAGAAAAACCCATTCCAATGACAACAAATGAACCAAATACACACATGCACATACCATGCATGCCAAAACTAGCTAGGAAATAACACATACAACTTATTACCTACTATTATTCACGCTGAAGTTGCTTGATCAAACTTTTCCTTTCTTGATCCTTGCTTTCCTTTGTTTTCCTTGTCCTTCCTTTTCTTTCTTTATTTCCTTGTCCTCTTAGTTCTCTTCTCCTCTCTGAAAGTAATTCCAAAATTGAACTAATAAAAGGCCCCAAATTGATGCTCTGATGTATTTTTATTATTGATGCCTCTAATGTCTTCAGTTTCCTTCAATTTCCTCCTCACATGCAACATGTGACCTTTCACCTCCCTTTTTTCCTATTTTCTTTTATTTTCATAAATAAATACCAATAATGACTTTTTCCTTTCCAAAGCCTTTTCCATTTCCCTTGCCAATTTCCCCTTAGCCATAATACACAACAAGTGATGCCCACTAGGATGTTTTTCCCAACATTAAACTTGGAATACGTGTCCCATGACCTTGGTCTTATTTTGCCTTTGTTAACTTTATTACATGAACTTTTAACCAAGGGCTGTTACAGACCCCACCCCCTAGGGGAACATTGTCCTCAATGTTCTATGACACCTACAACTAGAAAACCCACTAAAACCAAAACATACTTCCCATGGAGCTTTATAACCTAGCTCATTACAGTATTTACAAGAAAAACCTACTCAAAATAAAAACCATCTTGACAAACATAACAACTTGACAACCATACTACTTATTGGAGCTTTATAACACAACTCATTGTGGTATTTATAATAAAAACCATACATAAATTGTAAAAATACAAAAAACTCATTTGCCTCCACTGGAAAACATTGAAGGATACATAGCCCACATTTGATTAACCATCTCCCATATAGTTTGATCTGACCCAAAGTGCTTCCATTGCACTTTAGCTTGCTTGATTGCTCTATTCCAGAGCATGGGTTGTTTCCAGTGCAATATGCACTGGGGTTCCGACTAGAATTATCCTTGTGGTTCCACCTACAATAAATACTAATCAATAACATGATCAACATCTTTCACATATATTTTAAGAAATGAAACATGGAAAACATCATGGAATTTCACTGTCAGAGGCAACACAAGTTTGTAGGCCACAGGTCCAATCCTCTCAAGGATGTTGAAAGGCCCGCAATACCGTGGGGCCAACTTGGCACATGATTCAATCCTCGAGGAGCTCTTCCTGGGATTGATGTGTAAATACACATGCTCCCCAACCTAAAAATCCTTAAATGGCCTATGCTAGTTCGCATAACTCTTTTGATAGTCATGTGCTTCATTTACATTCTTATTTATAACTTACATTTCTTGTTCCATTTCTACCAACATATTTGGTCCAATAAGTATCTTGTTCATTAGATCACTCCAACTAATGGGAGTATTACAACTTCACCCATACAGTGCCTCAAATGAAATCATCCTCAGTGACTTATGATAACCATTTTTGTAAGAAAACTTGACCAATGGAAGGTACTCCTCCCATCTCCTCTACTAGTGCATGACATACATCCTCAACATATCCTCTAAAATCTTGTTGACCCTCTCTGTCTGTCCATATTTCTACAGATGATAAGTTGTACTTAAGGCCAACTATGTCCCTAAACCTACAATGAAGTCCTTCCAAAACTTGGAAGTGAGCTTAGCATCCCTTTCTGGCACAATCTTCTTCGCAACACCATGCAATCTCACAATCTCCCTGATCAAGAATTGTGCCACCTCACTATCTGAATAAGTAGTCCTCAGTGGAATCATGTGATTTAACTTTATCAACCTATCAATCACAACCATGATAAAATAGTGTTTCCTCGATGTCCTCAGAGGATCTATATTGAAATGCATGGAATTGACCACCCATTTCCATTTTGGAATAAAAATAGGCTAAAGAAACCCACCTTGATGCTTACACTATGCTTTTATTAGTTGACAATCCAAATAGATAGCCACAAACTCTAGCACTTCCTTCTCCAGATTTTACCAATAGTAGAACTTCTTCACTTCTTTCAATGTATTTTGATATCCTGGGTGACCTGAATATGGATTCACATGAAACTCCCTCAAAATAAGCTTGTTGAGCCCACTTTCATTCGACACATAAATCCTGTCTCTGAATGTCACAAAACCATCTTCCATGAGATTATAGTCCACATCCTGATCACTTGTACCCTTCTCTAACCTGTGCCTAAGGTCCCTATACCTGTCATCTTGTTGTCTTTCCTGTAAGATATGATTTGTAAATCTATGTCATACGAGCTCACAACTACAACTTGTTTCATATGCACCCTCCTACTGATAGCATATGTAACCATGTTCTCCTTCCCCTTAATGTATGTGATCTCAAAGTCAAACTCATTGATCGTGGCCAACCACCTGGCATGCCTGGCATTCAAATTTAGTTGGTCAAACAAATATCTTAACCCACTGTGATCGCTCATTAGTACAAACCTCATGTCAAGAATATTAATCCTCCACATATTCAAGGCATGAATAATAGATACCAACTCAAGCTCACAAGTCACATAGTTCTGCTTGTGCTCATTCAGTTTCCCAGACTCATAACACACCACTTGTCTCTCCTGCATCAAGACACCACCAAGTCCTCTTTTACAAGCATCTGTACACACCACAAACTCTTTATCTAGATATGTGATCTTAAGAACTTGAGAATTTGACAAGAATTGCTTTAACTACTCAAAACTGGCTACACATTCCCCTATACATTCAAATTTCTTACCTTTTCTTTGCAACGACGTAATAATATATGCAATGCATGAGAAGTTCGTGATGGGCCTCCTATAGTAACCTGCTAACCCCATGAATGATCTCACTTCATCCACTTTTCTAGGAGTTTCCCACTCCATGATTGCTCTAATATTTTTTGGATCCACTGTTATGCATTCCTTGGAGATAACATGTCCTAACTAATGTACTTTTGTCTGAAAGAAAATGCTCTTTATAAGCTTGGCATACAACTGATGCTCTCCTAGCAATCTCAATACTACCACTAAAGTTTCAACATGCTACTCCTCATGCTTAGAATATATCAATATATCATCAATGAACAACACAATAAAAAACCTGTCTAGATAAGGACGTAACACACTATTCATAAAGCACATAAAAGTAGTTGGGGAATTATTCAACCCAAAAGGAACCACAACAAACTCATAATTCCCATACTTGGTCCTAAAAGCAGTCTTGTAGATATCTTCTTCTTTGAGGTGCACTTGATGATATCTTGATCTCAAATCAATCTTCAAGAACACTTCTGCTCCCTTCAACTAATCAAACAAGTCATCAATCCTTGGAAGCCGGTATATATTCTTAATTGTCACCTTGTTCAACTACCTGTAATCAATGAACAACCTGAGAGTACCATCATTATTCTTCACAAAAAACACTGGTGCACGCTAAGGTGATAAAATTTCCCTAATATGTCCCTTATTAAGGATTTCCTTTAGCTGCAACTTCAACTCTACTAACTTTGGTGTGCTCATCCTGTAAGGTACCTTTAATGTTGGTGCTTCTATTGGTACCAACTCAACTGAAAATAGGGAGGCAACTCCGAAATCTTTGCTCGAAACACATCCTGAAATTGTTGTAATGTAGGGTACCTCTTGAAAATATATGCATCCTCAACATCCTTATTCTTGTCACTGGAAATATGAATTACAAGCATTACACACCCTTTCCTGCAATTGCGTCTAGCCTGCATAGTTGTGACCATCCTAAATGATGTAGGCTTGTTCTTTCCCTGCAAGATTCTCTTTTCTACAGTATCTTCCATGAACTCAATGGCCTTGTCATAAGAATCTACTTTGGTCCTATGAAGGCATAACCAATCCATACTCAAAAGCATACTATATGATCCCAATGGAAATACATTCAGATGTGTTGTTGTAGGCATACCATTCAACTCAAATGCACAAGCTATTACCCAATGATGAACTCTTTTCTTTATACCTATAGCCAACTGCACCAAACAAGACTTTGCATGCACTTCTTTTCTCAAGCAACACTTATCCACCAGGTTAGGATTAACATAACTATAATTAGATATAGGATCAATCAAAATAGAAACAAATCGACGATAGAGCTTACCTTTCATCTCAATAATGGATGCCCAATGATTTGCGTACTTATTGTCCAAAAAATTACATAAATATGAGGAATGCTATGGAAAACATCACCAACTATATGTGCCTCCAAAGCATTATATATAAGAGGCCTCCCACCTTGGTACAATGGAAAATCCTTCTTGCGATGATCTTTGCCACACATCCAACACTACGATTGTTCCCTACCATCACCTCTATTCTGCTGCTCTCTAGGTTGTGACCCATGTCTCTTCTCAACTGCATTGAACTTCTTGTAAGGAGAAATTTTTTCTTTCTAACCTACATCTTGAGGTCTTCCCCACTTCGGCGGCCACTTCCCTTTACTTTCTCATTCCCCTTGAAATCATGCTTAGGCCTAGCTTTACACTTTGACTGCTCATAACAATGCTTCAACTTCCATATGGCCTCCTCCAATGATCTAGGCTCATCAAACTCAATTCAGTCTTTATATGTTGTTGGAAACCCATTGATGAAGCTCTGAATCTTAGCCTTCTCATCCTTGGAGTAAGGAACATACCTCAATAGCTCCAATAACTTGCTAGTATACTCATGATTTGTCATAGAACCCATCTTTAGCTCATAAAATGCTTTAGCCATGTCATCATAGTACCTCTATGATAGGTAATTTCTCTTGAAGAGTCTCTCCAACTCATACCACATCAACTCTTATTCTCAAATACCCTTGACATTATTCACATCTTCCCACTAGATATCTACTTTCCCTTTAAGAATGAAGGTAGTTATTTTGGCTTTCATGTTCTCTGAGTAGTTATGCAATTTGAAGAATTTCTTCATCCAAAGCAACCATGCCTCTGCATCTTCTGACTTCTTCATCTCTCCATCGAATGTGGGCGGCTTGAATTTCTTGAACTCCTTAGGCAAGTACTCACTCTTCCTATATGGATGATGATAGTGATGATGGTGATAATGTCTACTAGATGATGAACTAGAATGATACCCATACATACTAGTCATCCTGTCAGGTGTATCCAATGATCTGTCATGTCTAACAGTTTCCCCTTTAT
Organism: Pinus taeda; assembly: GCA_000404065.3. Taxonomy (NCBI): domain Eukaryota; kingdom Viridiplantae; phylum Streptophyta; class Pinopsida; order Pinales; family Pinaceae; genus Pinus; species Pinus taeda. The sequence goes on along the minus strand of APFE030797409.1, from coordinate 149,522 downwards.
CCAACTTGTATCTAGACTGAGAATTGCTACCATAGGCTCCATTAGTTTTATCTTCCTTCTCTTGACTGATCCTCAATTGTCCCTATCTATCCAAATCTAACAAGCTCTGAAGAATTGCTGCATTGACTTCTGCTTGCTTTTCCTGATCCCTTGCAAGTCTTTCCTGAGCCTTAACCAACCTGTTATTGTCTTCTTTGCAACTTATTATTTCTGCCCTCAAACTCCTCAATGTATCTGTTATACAAGGAGAATACTCATCTCCTTGCTACCTAACTAATCTATAGGGAGAGTCACGGTAATTGTATTCTACCATTTTGCTCATCATCTCTGATTATCTTCTTCCCACAAGTAGGTCATGTCAGATAAACCAAATTGATACCCAAATAAAACCATACCACATTAACGTTCAAGGGAGGCTTATCTCATCTGAAAAATCAGTCCACATTAGCATGATACATGTACAATCGTAATCAAATCAATATAACAAACATTGTGCATGGCCTTATAAATTGTATACCATGACCCCATGCATGACAACCATAACCTTGAAAACATTAGATTTTACCCAAAGAGAGTGCAACCTACTCTAATACCACCCTATAACTGCTTCATCCAACATTTACCCAATTTCACCGATTTTCCTAAGGTAAACATGAGCTGAGGGTCACTAGGATGAGACTTAATCTCCTATATGACCTTAAGGAAATGGAGTCGACAACTTAAGAACTTACTGACTTCCCTGAGTTGTTACAGGACCTCCAAAAGCTACCCAACCCCTCCAAGTGTCCAATCTTGAGCTAACTCTCCTTTTCACTAACCTAGAGCCTCAATCGCTCCCTTGACAAGGCTTCCAAGAAATTGTAAGCCTCCAGTTTCTCCCATAGGCCTTCTTCCTAGCGACTATGTACTTTTCCAATCAGTTCTATGCTAGTGAACCCGAATTATGAGCCACTTTTGCAGGGCTAGGACTCATGCCTCTACCTATAACTCATTAAAACTTCTACAGATGATAAATAACATATAAAAAATATTGTAAACCAGAAACTTGAACAAGGACTTGAAATAACCCCTCCCAACTAGGACAAGCATTCCATCAAACACATGGTAAACATGCAACCTACAAGTCATGAATTCATATCTGAACATAGGGATTTGAAACTTATCTAAGGTTTAGTAAGAAGGACCAATTCCTTCTCACAATAGCTTTCATAACACCAATTAGGTCATGAATTTATTAACTATTCATTCATTAATTAAAATATCATAAGAGCCATACATAAATATGTAATATAACCATGCTCATAACTAACATATAACCAAGTAGATAACAAGGATAGAAAACCCATTAAAGCCACATAATAACAAGTATAATTACTCATAAAAGACATGAGGAACTTAGCTCTTATTAACTATATAAAAAATCCAACCAATTCCCCATAGATTGGGCTGAACCAAATCCTTCTTTCATCCAATAACCCCCGTGTCATATTCCAAGAATGAATGTGGGATATCATGGGATAAACCAATCTATAAACAACCAAGGGAATCTAGAGGTTAAACCACATCCACCCTCACCATACCATGATCTCACCTAAACCAGTCCTAAGATCACAAAAGAAAAACGAGCCTGGATTCCTCAAAATTCCTTCACCATCCCTTGGGGAATTTTCCTGTCTCCGCCCACCTGTTGAGGGCTTCCCAGAGAAAACCATCTCCACCCCCAACCCTTGGGATTTTCCTGAGACCATCTCACTCGGATACAAAACCTTTCAGAAATCTAGAGCTCAACCAAGAAAGAATCCCATCACACCATGGCTATCTAGAAATGGAAAGGCAAGGCTAAAACTAGCGTCGAATCCTGACAAAACCCATGGCAATGACAAAAAATGAACCAAATACACACATGCATATACCATGCATGCCAAAACTAGCTAGGAAATCATACATGCAACCTATTACCTGCAAGTATTCGCGCTGAAGATGATTTATCCAACCTTTCCTTGCTTGATCCTTTCTTTTCTTTACTTTCCTTATCCTTCCTTTTCTTGCTTTCTTTCCTTCTCCTCTTGGTGCTCTTCTCCTCTTTGAAACTAATTCCAAAAATGAACTGAAAAAATGACCCAAAATGATTCTCTAATGTATTAATATTATTGATGCCTCTAAATTCTTCATTTTCCTTAATTTTCCTTCAATTTACTCGTCACATGCAACCTGTGACCTTTCACCTCCCTTCTGTGAGAATTCCAATATCAGAATCCTATTGCAGCTACTAGAAATTATTCTCCTAATTTCTAATTTTATTTAACAATTTATTTATTGTTTTCTATGGAAAATACTGAATAAATCACACTGCAACCTTCAAAAACAAAACTGCAAAAAAAAATAGCGGTGGAACTGAGAAAATACTAGCACATGCACAATAAAATCACATAGTTATTTTAGGAAAAACGTCCCTAGAAAAACCCAACTTGGGAAAACTGGTGCAGCAGTGAGGGTTTTTATTATTATGCAATAGTGAATATATGGGAAAAAGTATTGAAGGGAATTGTCCTTCCTCTGTAAGAAATCCCGTCACAACTTGCTTTCAGAAAAAGCAGCCTCCTAAAGCCTCTCCATCGACCTCTTCAGTTCTCTACATAGTAACTTTGAAGTCAAGCCTCTGACTGGTCTCTGATGAAGTCACTCTGCCTCATGTTGCTGAGAAAATCGTCTCTCTAGCCCTCTAGAACCTCTGCCCTGCCAGTGAAACTGAGAACAAATTTTCTTCTTAGCAAATCGAACTGCCCTTTGTGAAGCAACTACGTAGTCCTTAATCTAGGTGGCTCTTGACACATGCAAAAACCCAAGAGGGCTCAGAAATGGTCAAAAATAAAAGTGGTTTGATTGATCTCAAACTAACACCAGATTGAAGGGCTCGTCACCCTAATTCCAACAGTATAAATGAAACTCAAATCCGAGCTCGTATGAAGGAGATAGAGCCAGTCAAATTTTTGTCAAAGTTACCATGTGGGTCAGGTTTAATGGTCCCACAAATTGCATTGGAAGTGGTCACCTAAACCGGGCCACCAGATGGGTGAATTTATGGCCTCTTTAAAATGCCCAATGACCCTTAAAATTGACAAAATTGAAAAGGTATGGTTGCTTTAAAAAAAAAATTATAAAAAATAGGTGGCGGGCCATGACCCCGGCCACCTCCATCCATCAATATTGCAATTAAATGGGGTGGCAGGTGGCCAAACCCCACCACCCTGGATCGAACTATGGCATATATATAAATGGCGGTTGAGGGTGGGCCACCCCCAGTGGAACAACAGGAAACAATTTAAAACAACATACCATATATATCGTATATATTGGGCAGGCTGCCCCCCGACGGACCCAACCCCCACGCAGTTGCGGTGCAGAGAAAGTACAAAAATCCTTCTTATATACCAATACAATCAGGCTCCCACAGGGTGATGAGATTATCTTGATGTGACCTTTCTGCAACATCTCTAAAATTTTCCTCTTGATCTTATCATTCTCTAGAACAAAGCATCAATATATCGATCCATTGGGTAGAAGTGCACTGAGGGTCATATTGGTCGAGTGCTTGACCTGACAATGCAGAGGTACCCCTATAGGTGAGGCGAAAATTCCCCTCTACTATCCATGACTTTGTCCATTTTCTGCTGATGTGCGAAGGAGCCCTATCTGGAAGTTGTAGCCACAACCTTCTTCTTGCCGTGAGGGCGAATCATCAGGAAAAGAAATTTCTTGGTTTCGGAAATGATCTTACTACATTGCTTTGCAGTGATCAAAGAGATGATAACAGGCGGGGCTACCTCTGGTATCCTGTACAACTTATTTCCCAAGGTAATAATCACATATCAAAGTCTCAATTTATATACAACATGTCACTTCCAAAATTATGGTTGTCCTAATAATACGTCGCAAACTTCAAGAGGAGAAACATCACACATTATCTCATCTATGAAGAGCATGATGCTGTAATGAAGGCGACACTGATGGTTGGCTAGAGATCTCGTCCTTTATGAATTCACCTGATGGTGTACGACAGTGGAAGTGATTTCTTTGGTAGGCCCAACCGTTTCACGATCTCTACTAAAATGAGGTTCTTTTGGCTCCTGTTGTTGACAATGAAATGCAGCAGAGAACCCTTCACCCACATTTGTGAGTGGAAGAGGTGTTCCCCCTCCTATGGATCTTCAACCTCATTCTTTTGGATCTTGGTTATGGCCACGGTGGCACTAGGCTTCACATTAATGATTTGCTTCCTTTTTTCATTCTCCTTGTTGGGTTCTGATCAAAGTCAGAATATGCGTCTGATTCAGAAGCCTTCAGCTCGGCCACTAGTGAATTCTTAGCCCGACACTCACTTGTGTTGTGAGAGGAGCTTTTATGGAACTCACACCATTTTCCTATGTACTTCTTTGTCTTTAGGGTGTTTTTCTTTACTTGCGGCTTCGATGGGTTATCCTAGCTCTCGCTACCTTGGCTTTGGCCTTTGCTCTGTGGTTTAGGGGTTCCTTTTCCTTGCTTCAAAAATGCAGATCCAAAGTCTCGCTTCTTTTGTTTAAACTTCTACTCAATCTTGACAGCATATTGGTATGTCGTGCCAAGCAAGGAGATGTCTAGAAAATCCATCTTGTTTTGGATGTATTTGCGTAGGCAACCATGGTACTTGAGTACCAAATTTTGCTCAAAATCCTTGATACCCAATTTTGTGCAGAGGGTATGGAAAACATTTGTGAACTTTGACACATATTGGTCCCTTCCTTTTTGTTGTGCGGTGCACATTATTCATGATGTGCTCAAACAATAGCTCAAAAATAAAATTTTCTAGATTGGTGGAGAACCTTAATGAATGCATAGAACTTGTCATCCTGAAACCAACGCAACTTGTTTCGCATGAAACAGACACCGTATGCTCCCAAAATCATGTTTTGTTCATTTTCCCAAATAAGAGATTTTTTGCAAAATGTGACAGCCCAGTCAGTAGTCTGTACTGCGGAAGTGGCGCTGACTGTGCAGGCTAAGGTGGTATGCTTGACTGGTCAATGGCCTTCAGTGAATCACATTGTGCCAAGTGGCACATTGTCATTGGGTGCAATTTGGCGGTTTTTTATTGGATGATTGGTGGCCAAGCATGCGCTGACACATGGCCTAGCTAGAGGCCGCCATGTGGCAGTCCGGGGGCCACCAAAATTTTGGGTCAAGGTCCGGGCAGTAGCAATGGGGGACGAACCCATGACCACCAAGCAACAATCCAAGCATTCTACCAACTCTCCATGCAAGAATTTCTTAACATGTTATGGTTGTGGCTTATACTTATTATTGATGACCGCTCCAATCCAAGGAGGGGCCATCCTACAGGGGTCGACCCTTGGACGCGCCACCACCATACAACCACCAACAGAGTAGTGCAAGGGTCCAGTCAGCTGGGGCAGACCATTGGCCTTAGCCCCGAGCACGTGTCCCCCATATTGCCATGGATTTCATATTATAGGTGTTAGAGGACATTTAAAGTGTTCGACAATTTCACCCAAAAATTTGCGAAATTGTCACTCTGTTAGCGCGATTTGGGGAAAATTTGTAAGATGGTGCCGGATTTTTGGGAATTTGCGGTTTGATTAGACAAACGAATTAGGGAAGCTATAACTTCTAGATTTTTTTACCAAATCAGGAGCAAAAAGAGGATACACAGTTATTTTTGGGCATTCTGGATCCATTGAAATAGGTTTCAGAGCTTTCTGAGCATTGTAAAATGATGTATTCACACTTTTGAGAATAATAGAGACGTCCAACCCATTGGAAGTTGGACTAAGGAGACATAGCTCAAGCGGGGTCAACTCCTTCATCATGTGTTGATGTGATACTTTTTTTGGTGATATTCATGTTTGTTATATGTTGTTGGTGTTATATGCCTTGGTTTTCTTTGTGTAAGAAGGATTTAATTATTTGCAAGTGAATTTCATTCTTACAAGGTTGAAGCTCAAGAGAGGAGAAGGGAAGCTCGTTGAAAGCCCTAAAGTTAGGTCAAGGAGAAGGAGTGCAAGGTTGCTACAATCTCCACCACTAGTTCCTCAAGTTGCAGTTGAGACTTCAGTAAGCATGTCTCATGAAGGAGAGTCTATAAACATGACAGAGGATGAGAAAGTCTTTAGGAAGGCTTTCTTTGACCTGACAGATATGGTGAAGGTCCTCTATGAAGAGAAGAATACTAGACTGCAAGGTGAAAGCTTCGACCCTCCCCAAGAAGAAGGTTCTTCAAGAGGCGGAGGTAATGGAAATGGAGGTAAACCTCCACCCTCTCCACCATCTTCTTCATCTTCATCTTCACAAGCATCATCACCCTCTTCCACTAATACAACCCTTACTCATACTCATCAACATACCTCAAAAGGAACTGGTAAAACACCCCTTTTAAAACTTGATGTTAAATTTAAACTAGCCATGTATAATGGTGAAGTGAATGCAAAGAATCTTGAAAATTAGGTTCGTCTGTTGGAGGTCCATTGCAGAATTCAAAACATTCAAGATGATGACATAAAGATTCAGCTAGCTTCGTTGAGGCTAGAGGGTGCAACACTAGTATGGTGGGAATCAAAGACACAATAAGAGATTAAAAAACATGGTAAGACCTAAATTTCTTGGTATGATTTAATTGTTGCAATTAAAAGACAATTTTACCCTCTAGCATATATGTAGAAAGCCATCATGAATTGGAAAAATTTTTGACAACTTAAAGGTCAAAATGTGAAAGATTACACCCAAGAATTTAGAAAAGGGTCACTAATGTTAGGTGTAGATTTGAAATCACAAGGCACATTGTTGGAGTACATAGGGGGTTTACATTGTTACCTTAGGCATACTATCCTTATGTTTAATTCCAATAATCTAGATGAGGTTTGTGTGAAAGCCACTCATCTTGAGGCAAGAGGGAAAAATACTCCAGAAGAGGGTAGTAAAAATCCATTTAAGGGCAAAGGAAAAGAAAAGGGTTTCAAAGGGAAAGGAAAGAAAAATGCATCCATTAAGAAAGTGGGAGAGAAATTAACATGCAAGCATTGTTCCAAAGAGGGTCCTGATGAATCTCATTGTTGGAAGCTTCATCCCGAAATGAAACTAAAGAAATTCAACAATAAGGGAAAACAGAAGATAGTTGCAACCACTCAATAGGATTTGAGATCCGATTTGGGAGATGAAACTAAAATTACAACCATGGGTATGAAAGGAAAAGAATCCACTGCTAGCACTAGTACTTAAAATTTACACAATGAAACTCCAAATGAAAAGAAGAGGATAAAACTTTTACACATAAGGGTAATCTCAAAACATAGCAAAATTGATACTCTTTTTTATAGTGGCTCTCAAGCCAATCTCATCTCTGAAAACATTGTCAAAAGTTTAAACTTGGAAACCATTCCACATCATAAACCATATCCATTAGGATGGGTGTGTGACAATGCACAATTGCAAGTAACTAGAAAGTGTAAACTGAAATTCGCCACTACTGCAAATTTCATAGATGAAGTGGAGCTTGATGTTGCGCGATTAGACATATGTGGTATAGTTTTGGGTAGCTTGTATCTCTATGATAGAAAATCTATCTTCCATAGAAATGAAAACAAATACCATTTATTCAAATATGGAGTAGAATATATTGTGAGAGTGAATAACAAGAAACTAAATCTTTCACTTGTTAATGCAAGGAAGATGAAAAGACTAGTGAATTCTAGCAAGAATTTTGTGCTTCTAATGATCAAACCCATGAATGATATTGATAATGAAGCTTTTCAAGGTTGTGACTCAAGATTGAAATTTGAATTGGTTGATGTTGTTAACCAATATGATGATATGTTTCAGGAACCAAAAGGATTTCCTCCCAAGAGAGGAATCCAACATGAGATACAGTTGTAGCAAGATAGTCCTTTTCGTAACATTGGCATGTACAAGATGTCAGTGATGGAAAGTGCCGAAATTAAAAAGAAAATTCAAGAGTTATTGGATAAAGGGATCATTAGGCCAAGTTCTTCGCCATGTGGGTCACCTATTGTTTTGGTGCCAAAGAATTATGGAACATGATACATGTGTGTAGACTTTCATGCATTGAACAAGATTACAGTAAAGAACCATTACCCACTACCTAGAATAGATGATTTACTTGATCAATCGAAAGATGCAAAGTATTTTACTAAGTTGGACTAAGGAGTGGTGATCTAGGTGGATATCGGTGGCCAACTTCCTATTCCACTTGGAGCCCCAACACTGTTTCTTTCAATTTTTTGGTTTCCTTAATTGTAGTAAAGTTTACTATTTTTGGCAGCTTTTTGGGTCCTAAACTTCCAGAGCTGTTTTGAGGCCCTAAACAATGCTTTTAGGGAATACGGAGAGACCAAAAATGTCCCAAATTGACCTGCCTATTTCATTTTGTCCTTCTCCTTGAGATCTTCAAAACAAGGTATTATGATATCCAAATGGAGATCGTATGCCAAAGTTATGACCCCAAGAGGTTGATGTACCAGTTTACCCAAATGGGGCCCACAATTTTGATACTTCATCTCCTAGGGTTAGGTTTTTGGATGTTTATGGGTTTCCATTGTTTCTAAATAATAAATAGCCCATTGAGCCTCATTGTAACATAGTTTAGATGCAGGTAGATGACACATCTCTCCTCAGAGATAAGCTACCATCGCTCGAGCTATCTTATTTCCATTCTGTTTGTTAGCATAGTTCAATATTTTTCCATTAATGAAATGAAGTGTTTTTTTGACACATCTATGTGTTTATGATTATATCTTTAAGTTGTTGCGTTTCTATTTAAGTTCAAATCAAGTGGCTACCATCAAATTAGAATTGCTGAAGGAGACATTTGGAAGACAACACTTAAAACAAAACAAGGTTTGTTTGAATGGCTAGTTATGCCTTTTGATTTATGTAATGCTCCTGCTACCTTCATGCATGTGTTGAATGATGTGTTGAGGCCATTTCTTTGATGAGTTTGTTATAGTCTACTTAGATTACATCTTAATTTTCAGTAAATCTCGTGATGAACATGTCATGCATGTGAGAAAAGTACTTGATGTCTTAAATAAAGAATAATTGTATTTAAAGATGTCAATGTGTGAGTTTGGAAAAACTTTTTTAGTTTACTTGGGTCATATTGTTGGAGGAGGTGTGTTGAAAATAGATCCCTCCAAGGTTGATGTCATTTTGAATTGGCCAAGGCCCAAGACAGTTACTGAGGTAAGAATTTGTTTGGGAGAAACCCAATATTGGAGAAAATTCATTGCTAACTTTTCTTCTATAGAAACTCCTTTGCATGCATTGACTAGTGTGAAAAAGGTTTTTCAGTAGGGAGAAAAACAATAAAAGGCCTTTGATGCATTGAAGGAAAATATCAGTTCAGCTCTAGTACTTGCACTTCCAGACTTGAGACAGTCATTCCAGATCTAGACTGATGCTAGTAACTACGCCATGGTTGCAGTCTTCATGCAACATGGTAAGCCTGTTAGTTTTCATTCGAAAACTTTCAATGGTGCAGTGATTAATTATCCTACATATGATAAAATTGTATGCATTGGTGCAAAGTGTGAAAAAGTGGAAAAACTACTTGATGGGTAAGGAAACAATCATTCACACTAATCATCAGCCATTACAATACTTGCAATCTCAATCTAAGATGCACCAATCAAGGCACTTCTGATGGATTGGTTTTGTTAAGAGAATAATTTCGGCAAAATCACATAAGAAACCATTTGTCGACGTGTTTCGAACCAACCAGTGTGGTTCATCGTCAGGACAAGCCGAAGATCCAATCTGAGCGATGCAATAAATAGGGACAGCAGGCTATTCCAACAACTATTTTCACAAGTAATGGTTAATGGACCTCTAACAACTATATTATCATTATTCATATATTTATTAATAAAATTCATTATTTAATTTAATTAATTAATTAAAAAAATCAAATATTATTTCCTAAACTAATTACCATTTTGTTAATTATTAATCAAATATGCCCTTATATAGGGATAAAATGGTGAAAAATACCATTATCTCCCATTAACTTATTATTATCATACCCTTACCCCCAGTAATAAATATTATCTAAAAAGTCTAATACCTATAATTAAATGGAAAAAATTCCTCATATCTACCCTTTTAACCAATTTTTTTTTTATTATACTATTATAAATATTATAAATATAATATTATTTATTCCTATATGATGAATAAAAGGTCTAATTTACCAAATATTCTATATAATATATATATATATATATATATATATAATAAATATTATAATTAAAGGAAAAATTCCTCTTTTACTCGTTTAACAAATTATTCCATACTATAAATCATATAACTTGATATATTTTTTTACTATTGATGAAGTAAAGTAATATATTATTAATTAATATATAGATTTTTTTAATAATTAATTAAATTAAATAATAATTTTATTAATAAATATATGAATAATGATAATATAGCTGTTAGAGGTCCATTAACCGTTACTTGTGAAAATAGTTGTTGGAATAGCCTGTTGTCCCTATTTATTGCATCGCTCAGATTGGATTTTCGACTTGTCCTGACGATGAACCACACTGGTTGGTTCGAAACGCGTCGACAAATGGTTTCTTATGTGATTTTGCCGAAATTATTCTCTTAACTGGATTGGTTTTCTTCAACAATTCCACTCGGTAATAAGGTATAAGAAAGGTATCTACAATAAAGTTGTTGATATACTTTCTATGACTATTATTAGTGCAGCTAATTTACTCAATCATAATTTTGTTTTTCATGAAGGTTATGTTGAGCAATATGCATTAGACAATGACTTTTAGGATGTTTATGCAAGCTTGAGTCAAGGTAACTAAGTAGAGGAATTGGATTATCATTTGCATGAGAACTTGTTGTACCATCTTGCTAAGCCTTGTATTCCACAGGGAGAAAGAGTCAACATCATAAGAGAGGCACATACTTCTCTTATTGCTGGTCATTTCGATGTAAGTAAGATGGTGGCACATCTACAGAGGTATTGTTATTGGCCTCGTATGCTTGAAAGTGTGTCACGTTTTATTAAAGGATGTTCATTATGTGTAGTCAGTAAGCCTAACAATAGGAATTTAGGATTGTACACACCATTTCCGGTTCCTTCATGACCATGGGAGAGTGTTTCTATGGATTTTGTAGGAGGTCTTCAATTGTAAAAAAGAGGTCATGATTATTTTTATGTAGTTGTGGATATGTTCAGCGAAATGTGTATTTTGATTCCATGTAAAAAGAAAATTACAAGTGAAAAAAAATGCTGAGTTATTTTTTCATAATATATGGGTTCATTTTGGATTGCCCACATCCATTGTTAGTGATCGATATTCTTGCTTTGTTGGGAATTTTTGGTCAATCTTGTGGGGATTCATGGACTCCAAATTGAAAAAGAATACAACATTTCATCCACAAACAGATGGTCAAACATAGGTGGTGAACAGGATAGTGATACATCTTCTTCGTGGGTATTGCAACAAGCATCCTAAGTTGTGGGATGAACATTTGCACTACATTCAACATGCTTACAACCGAGCCAAGCACTCTTCAACACAAACATTGCCATTTGAGGCATGTTTGGGATACTTGCCTAAGTCTCCTTTGGATTGTATTTTTGGAAAGGATGTTGTTATTTATGGTCATAGTGATAGAGACAAAGCAAGAAGGTTCATTGAACAGATCCAATTGGTACACCAAAGAGTTCAAGAACAGCTGGAAAAGAACCAAGGCAAGTACAAAGCAAGGCATGGCAAGCATTGTGTAGATCACAAGTTCCAAGTCATTGATGAAGTTTCGCTTCACATTATCAAAGAGAGGCTCCAAGGAGAAGGTGAAAATCTAAAACTAATTAGATATGGTCCATTTGGAATTCCGGAAGAGATTGGTGAAAATGCCTTCAGGTTGGATTTTCCTTCATATATGAAAATTTATGTTGTTGTTAATGTCGAGAATTTAAGGTTGTATGAGCCTCCTTTGATTGAATATCAAGGAGAAAATGTACCAATTCCTTCCATTGAGGATTTTTCTCCTGAATACCTTAATGAACTACAACAAGACACCATTCTTGACAGAAGAACAAGGTCTTCAAAATGAGGGAGTGTGGACTACCTTTGAGTGGAGCTCAAAGGAACAAATCCTTCAAAAGCCAAATGGATCAAGATTGGAAAGGTGAGGGAACTGTACCCTCACCTATTGGACAACTAAAAGTGATCTGTTGGGTTCCAAAAGGCTTCCAGTGGGGAGGAATGATCAAGTGCTCAAAAAATAGCTCAAAATTCAAAGTTGTCAAATCAATGTGGAACCTGAATGACTGCATAGTTCTCGTCATCCTGAATCCAACGCAACTTGTTTCATGCGAAACAGACATGTATGCTCCCAAAATCATGTTCTGTTTGTTTTCCCAAATAGGTTATTTTTTGCAAAATGTGACTACCGAGTTAGCAGTCTGTACTGCTGACATGGTGCTGACTATGCAAGCTGAGGTGGTACATTTGACTGGTCAACAGTCTTTGACAAATCATGGTTTTTTATTGGGTGGTTGGTGGCCAACCACGTGCTAACACATGGCCCAGCCAGAGGCTACTATGTGGCATCCCAGGGGCCACCAAAATTTGGGGTCAAGGTCTGGGCAATAGCAGCAGGGGTCGAACCCACAACCACCAAACAACGAGCCAAGCATTCTACAAACGCACCATGCAATAAGTTCTTAACATATTATGGTTGCAACTTATATTTATTGTTGATGTTTGCACCAATCTGGGGAGGGGCCAGCCCACAGGAGTCATCCCTTGGATGCACTACCACCATACAACCACCAATGGAGTGGTGCAAGGACCCGGTCGGTGGGGGTGGGTCGTTGGCCTTAGCCCTAGGCACGTGACCCCCATATGGACACAAATTTTAGATTATAGGTGTTAGAGGACATTTAAAGTGTCCAGCAATTTTGCCCAAAAATTAGCAAAATTGTCGCTCTGTTACCACGATTTGGGGCGAATTTGTAGGATGGTGCTAGATTTTGGGGAATTTGTGGTGTGATTAGCAAAAAGGCTTGGGGAAGCCATAACTTATGGATTTTCTCACCAAATCAAGAGTAGAAAGAGGCTACACACACATTTTTGGGCATTCTAGAGCCATTGAAACATGTTTCAGAGCTTTCTGAGCATTGTAAACTAATGTATTCACACTTTTGAGCATGATAGAGAGGACCAATCCATTAGAACCTGGACCAAGGAGACATAGCCCAAGTGGGGTGAACTCCTTCATCATGTGTTGTTGTGATATTGTTTTTGGTGATATTCATGTCTATTATATGATATTGTTCAGTCATTTGTTTATGTTAATTTGCACATAAAATTTACATAAAAACACTTTAAAAACTCATGTTTGAACTTGCAATTAGCCTCATGAATCCTTAAGCACTTTTAACATATTCCGAAAAGGAATTTAGTACATCAAACTAATTATTCCATTCATATCATTTATGTATTTATCTTCATGGCTCCCATCAGGGTAATATTGTTCTTTGATGGCATCTCAGAAATAATCCCAAGTGGGTGCAGTTGAAAACATATAGGATTCCCTCTTGTCATTTTTTTCACAGTAGGTTTCCCTCTAGTGGTTGACGTGTGGGGTGTCTTTGAGAAGTGAAAAAATAATCTTTCCCGATTGGAAAAGTCATGAACTGAAAAAATATTCTTCCAACATATTCAACCATTTATCTACGACATCTGCATCTATCTGGACCTTAAATATTGGAATGTCGAAGTTAACTTGTACCTTAAAAGGAGTGACACCTCCAGAGTGGCTGCTAGATAAAGATGCGTTTTCTATGGGTAATTGTCGAAGGATCTGGGCAAATTTATCCATCATCATGTTCCTCTATCACTCGAGGGCTTCCTCGAGAAATATTTTGATAGGATCTCCTACCCCCTTGTCTTTCTTTTCTTCCACCATAGGAGACCATCTGGGTTTGTGAGGTTGGTCTTGCAAAGGTTCAACCAGATCGAGCCCTAACTCTTGATACCCTAACCTCCTTGGGGACATGCAAAGAAAAACAGAGAAACAACATACTGCATCTTATACCATCTATCCAAACTTAAATAGGAATGCAATAAATTACATATATAACTATAAATACAAAGATGTAGTATAAATAACACTTTATTTCAGTAGTACCAGAATATTGAAATATGCTTACAAACAGAATGGAAATAAACTAGCTCAGGTGATGGTAGCTTATCTTTTAGAAGAGATGCGGCAGCTACATGCCTATGAACTGTTTTACAATGAGGCTTAGGGGCCTATTTATTATTGAACAACAAGAAAAAACCCTAAGCAACCAAAACCCTAACGCCAGGAGATGGAACGCCAAGAGTTTGTGGGCCCCATTGGGGTTAGTGGGGCAACCAAATTCCCAAGGTCGTAACTTCGTCATATTATCTCTGTTTGGTGCATAAGATACCTTTTTGGAAAGGTATCTCCGAGTACTACAAGATTTATGATAGGTCTTCCAACACTTGTGAACCTATTGCAGACCTCAAAAAAATTCTGTTTAGGGGGTCAAAACGGCTTTGGATGTTCAGGACCCGAAAAACTGCTAAAAATAGTAAATGCTGAAATAATAAAGGAAATAGATGAAAGTGCTGGAGGTCTAGGTGGAATAAGTAGGTGGGCATCAATATCCACCTAGATCAAAGTGTATGCTACTACAGAGTGGACTGAGTGCAGAGAGTGTTGTGTATTAGTGGATGTTGTTGAGAAGAATAATGGGTTGTTGCAAAGCAAGTAGAGGACAAAGTGTAGCATGGGATGAGTAAAGGAAAGGATGCAAAGAATAACATAGTTGATATCAGGCTGAGTGGCTTCCATCTACAAAAAACATGAGTTCCTTATTGAGTGTGGGTTGGAGCCTACATAAAGGAAGTTGGCTCTTCCACATCTAGTGGGTGTTTGAGGAAGGCTTGGGGGTTGATGCCTCCTGCTAGTTAGTGCTTGCATAAATCCATAAATTTGGTACTTCATATGGTGCTTCTAGTAAGTTGATTAAGTGTCTACAAAAGGAGGGAGTTGGTGCTTCCTCCTAGTGGGTGCTAGAAAATAGCCAAAGGGAGTTGTTTCTTCCTATGAGTGGTGGCTCACAAACAAAATTTGATGTGATAGAGTAGGGGCTCTTATTTAAATTATAATAACAACCAAGATTTGGTGTTTTTTCTCTCGGAAGGGTTTCCATGTTAAACCCTTGTGTCCCATGTGTTTGCTACTCATGATGTATCTTCTTGTACTTGTTGATATAGTTGTTGTTTTGTTTTATTAATGGTTGCTCACACAATGATTTCCAAGTCTAAACGTTAAATACAAATTGGCATAAAAATTTGAATTAGCCTTAATACTGATTCACCCCCCTCTCAATATTAAACATTGTTCCCAACAATTAGTATTAGAGCATGGTTCCTTCAGGAATAACTTAATTGTTAGAAGGTAAATCAAAGGGAAACAATGGCTAATTAAGTTTCGCTAATAGTAGAAGGAGTTACATTCTTGAATGGATCAAACTATGAGCTATGGAGGATTAGAATGGGAGCCTATTTAATGGTAATCAATGAATATATTTTATTTTCTCTATAATATGGCGAGAAGAATGAGTTTAATGCACAAGCCAAGGAAATTATCATGAGAGGGCTATCAAAGCCAGATGTTTATAAAGTAAGGCATTGTGAGACAACAAAGGAAATGATGGACATATTACAATGCATATATGGAGGAGAAAGCTACACAGCTCAAGAGAAGGCCAAAGTATCCTGTTGCTCAAGTAGTGAAACAAAACGTGCAAATGTTGGGGCTAGAAAATATGAATAGAAGAAGAGAAGGAAGAAGTCAAAGAAAGCATCCCATAAAGAAAAGGACACTCACTATCATAATTGTGTAGAAATTGTTTCTTGAATTGTTGCTACAATATCTCCTAACTTCTTTGTGATGCTTCAATATACATTGTTATATGTTTTCTTGACTATGGTACAATAATAATATCAAAAGCATGGAACCCCTTCTCTTACTATTTTTGTAGTTGTTTCTATCACCTATCGCACAATTTCTTTAGAAGATATAGAAGCCTCCTAGAGACATCCTCTTGATTGTTTGGAGACCAGTGCTTAGGACATCTTAAGGAGAGGAGTGAATTTGAAGATTATTAGTAGGGATTTCGGCTACACTCCACATGTTACGTAGTTTAAAAATACATAATTAAGGGGATTGGTTCAATAACCCTTCATCAAGGTAAACTCAAGAAAATACATATATCTAAATACTCAGGGGGTAAATATGGCTAATCTCAAAGAGGAATGTCTTGTTTCTAGTGGCCAACACACAATGATAGGTAGCTTAACATTGTTGTTGTAGTATAGGTGAATAGGAGGAAGGAAAGGAGGGAAATCGATGTAGAGGGCTAGACATAGCACATAATCCTAAGCAACAATATCCATCAAAGATATGGAAGGGTGAGCAGATGAAAATGCAGAAATAGTGGAGCACTTATTAAGGTCCCAAGCTCTATGCATCATAAATACATTTGTCACGAAATAATATTAAATGAATCTGTGCACATTACAGGTACATAAGTAAATTTGTAGCTATTACAGGTACCGTTACTACTTAGCAACAAATATACAACCATGAATGAGAGTGATACCAGCAACTTCATTACACTATTTCAAGGGTCTGGAGGAAAGACATACATAAAGTAATAAATAAAGGGGGAAAACATATTGCGCATTGCTCTCATAGAAATCAACAAAACAATTTCATTAACCTTCAATATGCAGTCCAAATAACTAGTCCATTTACATTCAATATTCTATAGCTCAAGCCCCTCATGAACAGACAAATAGAACTTATGTGGAACCACAAAATTCGAGCCTCTTGAGTGTAGAATTTGGGAACCACTATTAATTATTTCTTCCCTCTA
Organism: Pinus taeda; assembly: GCA_000404065.3. Taxonomy (NCBI): domain Eukaryota; kingdom Viridiplantae; phylum Streptophyta; class Pinopsida; order Pinales; family Pinaceae; genus Pinus; species Pinus taeda. The sequence continues at coordinate 132,508 of APFE030797409.1, read as the reverse complement.
TTTATAAGAAGAGGGGAAGCTTTGAAAAATAGTTATAAAAATATCTTAGTCGAGTACCAGTTGTCTAATAGACTAGCTACCTTGACGTGCGAAGGCCTATTTCCCCTAATCATTTCGATTACAGAGGTAAAATGCATAAATTACAGAATAAAAGAAAAAGGGAAACTGAACGATGATTTGAGGAAAATATCTCCATGCCACTTCCTGTGATGGCCTCTAATCAAGCCATGTCTCTTCCACAATGATTCAATCAGTTCACTGATCGCTTTCCACCCTAACTTCTCCCCGAGTCCCATTCCTCCATTTACCTCATTGAAGACATGCACGCAAAGCAGTTGAATTCATTTATGTTTCCCATGTAATCCTTGGTTTCTTGTTACAGAGACTTCCACAGGATGGGCCCTTTTCAATTTCTTGGATTGCTCTGTGCCTTCATTCAATACCTCAACTGTCGACCCATATGCCTTTAAAGTTCTATATTACACTATCGAAGCTTTTACTCATTGAGATTTTATTCTTAAAAAAGTTACAAAACAACGACTTCCGATATCCTTTGGCCCCTTTTGTTTAGCCCCCTTTATGCATTTCTCGTCATAGGACCAAGGGATGTGAACATAGGCTTAGCCTTAAGGTGCTAGGGCCTTTTGTTCCTACCTGTGGGATATTTTCCTTTGTAAAGTGATTTGTGCCCGAGGTTCTTTAACTTCTTATAGACCATGCGCTCAGACAAATACCAGAGCCCCTCTTCAACGAAGGTTTCCACTTGGAGGATTAACATTTGAGTTGCAATATTACACACTCCTGATCTATCGATCTCTGATTATGACACCATCCTTTCCACGTGGCACCCCATGAGTGGTGACACGTGTCACCCAGATTTTCATCCTTAGGCCCCCTCAAAATTCCATAACAGACTGCCACGTGTCCTTCTGTACTGCTATGTCATGTTGATGTCAACTGCCACGTGGAATTATCAGAGCCAATCCCGTGTTTCCACGCATCATTATTGGAGCCAATCCTATGGCACCACACATCATTATTAGAGCCAATCCTATGCCACTGCTCGTCCCACTGGAGGAGAGATAAAAGGGCTTGTACGCCCTTGGTTTTGTGATGAACTCCTTTGTAAACTTATTTTCGAGTCCCCCGACAATTTTTACATTATATCAGAACCTTATGTGCATTGAAATCTTTTAAAGTTTGTCACGTTCATAATTTTTGATTGTCAATCGTTGATGTTCTGCTCTGCTTAAAGTTTCGATTGCCAATCGCCGATGTTCTAATGCTTCGATTATATTAGACCTCTTATATGTGATGCACTGATATGACATGATATTATGAAGTGAGGTTGCTGATACGCGATGCACCTCTAATGTGTGATTGTCAATCTTCAATGTTGCTAGACCTTAGATATGAAATCTTCAATATTGAACCTCCGATATTCCCTCTTTCCTATGGCTTGAATCCTTGAAACTTCAAAATGCCATATCTTTTGATCCAGGAGTCCATTTTTGGACTTCTATATATCATTGGAAACCTTGTTCAGAGAACTTTCTAATGGAGAGTGGATAATTTATACTTTGAGTCATTTTGAGGCTTTAATGATGTCTAGAAACGTTTATGCTCTTTTGCATTCTTTTGACAGCTGAAAATACATTTTGCAGTAGGTGGCAACAACTAGCGAACTAGTATTTAACATAACGTAATAACAATCTATGGTTAAGGTTTTTGTATGCCTCAACTCTCACTTAGTGGTGGAGTTTTGAACCATATAGAATATTCTTAAGATTCCACATGTGACTAGGCCAACATATGTGAGTAATGGGAGATGATGTGACATCCACTCAATACCATGGTGTTCAATAGGTTAGGTCAACTACAAGAGACATAAATTCTACATATGAATTCAAATCGAGGTGATTTTTTCATTGTTGGAAATATCTTAATGTTTAGCACAAATCAAATAACTTGGAAGCTATGGTGGCCAACTTTTCACCCACAAAAGTGTTGTTGGATGCCTTAAATTTGGTTTGGAAGGTCCTAGACCTAATATCATCAAATTGAGACCCACCCCTAAAATGGGACTTACAAGCCAATTCCTAAAAATTTTCCACCTAAAAAGTACCAAGATAAATGAAAAATTACATAATGATCCATTTTGGATCAGATTTTATGGTAAACCACTACTATTGAATATGCCACTTGAGTCTCTAACTTAATATTTATGAAATTGAATCATTTTCATGTACCATGAGCCTTGCAAGAATAATGTACTTGCATAACATCTACATATGTATGCAATGTCATCATGCTTATTATATTTGTGATTGCTTATGTTTGTGTGATAATGTTTGAGCCATTACCAAATGGTTAAATTCTGTTTACTCCACGAGGGCCTCACTGACAAAGAAATACCATATCATGTGTGTTCATATTGGGGCATAAAGAATGAGTATTAGTGAAATAATACATTGAGAATATAATATTGGGTAAAGGGATTTTATATGTTGTAAGGAAATATGTATATTATAAGGTATTATTTATACAATACATTGGTCACGCGGAGGCAAAAAACAAGTGTGTTGGAGAAATAGAGGTTCAGGAGTATTGTGGGAGTATCGAGAGTGGGAAGGAGAAAGATAAAACTATGGTAATATTAGGTTCATAGCAGCCTAATATTCAAACCTACGACCCTAGTTTTTGCATGCAATTCATGATAATGTTAAAAATTTAAGTAGAAGTGGCATTCTCCTTTATCTTTCATTTTCATCCTTTTACTTTAATTTTTAACATTACCATGAAATGACTCAAGATGTTTGAGAGTGGTTCCGCCCTCATTAGATTTCATATGGAGAAAGTAGAATTTAGATGTCACTCAAAATCTAGCAAACTTATTAGTTTTTTAAATATTTCAGGATTGGAGGGACTGCAATTTTTCCATTGGATTTTGTCGTGTACTAGGGTATGGAACTCGTATTTAATCAAGAGAACCAAGCCCTCTATGTACCTTGATGTTATTGAAATTAGTTTTCAAACTCCTCTATCATGACCCTACTAAAAATGTACCCATCACTCAAACAAAATCTTGACTTGACATGCTATGTTTTTTCTATCTTATGTTAATGCTTAGAGGGTGATATTAATGAAAAACATCCCAAGATAAGCAATGATTTTGATGATATGTAGGTATTTTTTTAGCATGACTTTTTTGGATGATAGAGGCCATCCAAAGCCTATTTTTTGATGTATTTTCAGTTTAGAGATGGATTTCACTCGATGTTATTTTGGTTATGTGCACCCTTACATGCTATATAAATGAGAAATTGTAATTTGTGGATTTGTGGTTGATGAAGATTATAACTACTAGATGAATGATGTTATATGGTTTAATCCATGTTTTTGTGTTTTTTATCACAAATTAACCATTCTACATGCTTTTGTTGACATATATGCATCAAAATATATAAAATTATATATTATATAAAATTCACTCCCGAAATTGATCCCAACTTGGGAGCTTTTGAAACTATCTCTGCTTGCTCTTGCCTCCACTCCCACTTCCCACTTCTACTCCCGCTTCCCGCTTTCTCTCCCGCTCCCAAGAAGCCTTGCTCCAGAACATACATGCATCACATTACTAATACCTCTATGATCCGTCTAATGTGTGTGTTAAGATTTTTTACCTATTTCTCAACTAGTGATCCTCCCAATGATGAGGTAGTAGAGAAGACAACAAATATGACACCTTCACACTTTCCTTACATTAGTGATGAACAAGTTAAATGAATGTGAAGGAGACAACGATACTAACTACTGCTTGGTAGAGGGCACATGCATGCCATGGGAGACAGTGAAATAGACTATTATTTGGAAGAGGGTGGGTGCATGTTAAGGGTACGCATGTCACACCTTCAATTAATTCCAATTTAGATGTTGTTTTAAATTTAGCAATTTTAGTTTTGGATAGATTTTTTCTATTATTAGAGCTTTTCTTTTGTTATTTTTAGCATGTATGATATATTCTTACTAAGAGGGTGTAGATCATTATTCAATTATAATACTTATGCATGAGAAATTACCATCTTAGGTAGAGGACAAAGATCTCAATGAAGGGATGCATGCTTGCATGCTCTAGTTCATCTTTTGATGGAGACACACTTACTTGACACTCTTACCATGCAACTATGGTGCATTAGGTGATCAGATTAGGGCTGTGATTTGACAAAGTCCAACCAAATAGGATTTTGCATGTGTCCATATTCATTGTAATTTCTCTCCTCTTCTCCTTATATAAGCCAGATGAAAGGTGTGCCATTGTGTTGGTTATCAAGGTTTTGTTTTAAACTATTGTAGTGTATCTTTTTCAGTATTCGATAGAAGATAGATGCAATTGAGAGTTCATATTTATGCATTTTCCATTCAAATTTTCCATAGTACGTATTTGTAAATCAACCAACTTATATCTGTCTCTTTTTTTATTGAATTATCAAGTTTTCAGCTACCTAGTATTTAGGTTATTCTTTCTAGGTGCAAAATATGCTTGGCATTGTTAATGAAAATAAAAAGATATAAATATAAAGGGGTATAAAAAATGTTAATGAAAAATCAGATACCTACAATATCTAGTGAAAGTAGGGACTTTTTAAATTGGGAAGGTGTATTGGGTTGGTATTGGTGGGGGTTAAATAAAGTGATTTTTAGAGGTATTTCCAATATGTAGTCAAATTAAGAATATTGTTTAGTATGCCACCACGTGCTATGTTATAAATTCGTTGAGTAAAATCCTTGTGATTTACTCTAAATGTAATTATAAAATACTTCCTCCATCTCAACAACTTAATCTACAATTTTCTTAATTAAATATATATAAAAATATTACTTTTTCTCAACCATAATTACCAATAACTCAAAATTAACCCATCAAAATATTAAATCCAATAATACACGTATTATCCATAGTCCAACAACAAATAAATAAAAAACAAAATGCTCTACGAGACACTCCAACTTGAAATAAGACCATAAAAACCACATTGTTTTAAAGTGAGTTGCTCCAACTTAAATAAACCAACAAAGGAATGTTTGCATATTGTCACTTCACTCCAAACTTATAAATAAGTTAACTATAAACACTTAGATATTTAAGATTTTCATTCTTTTCACTTAAATATAGTTACAATCTTCGTTCGTTCTTTTAATTTACATAAGGAAGGGGGCATTCCAATATCATCACATGCGAAGAGAGCACGTACCATGGCCACTTGTTGCCAGCCCACAAAACTAGAGTATATCACTTGAAATGAAGATGTCAATCCCCTAACAATTGTATATCACTGCTTACGAATAGTAGTGGTCATAGGCTCTCTTGGCTAATGACCTCTTGAAGGAGATAAAATAATTCGCTGCATTTATGCTATTCACCAGTAAAAATGAATTATTATAGAATTTATGATGCTTTAATTTAGGGTTTCCATTGAAAAAATTATCTATGTTGCATTGAATGTTATGTGAGTATAAATATGTATCATTCAATTACTGTTATTAATAATTTTATTAACATTTATGCTGTATTGAATACTACGTAAGAATGCGAATATTGATTCTTATAAATAAAATCCGAGGGTATAT